>JAKRSK010009224.1:0-13467 GCA_029891615.1 Natrix natrix natrix
AAGGTTTCAATTTTACTTTAGGCCCGGCTGCCACCACATGTTCCACCGGTCACTGTAACACTGTTTGTTTATCAGCCCCTACTACGCACTCCCCTTCAACCCAGTATTATGGATTTGGTCTTGGTATTGATGGCACTGGAAAGGACCCTTATGGGTACATTGTGGTACGGGTTCAAACCCACATACTCTCTTCTTCCTCTTTTTCGGTGTTTTGGGAATATGAGGAAGAGATTTCAAAACTCAATCAACTCCCTGTTCCTCCTAAAGCTCATAATATGTTTATTAATTTGGCTGAAACTATAGCAAAAGAGTTGGCTATAAAAAATTGTTTTGTGTGTGGTGGGACTAATATGGGAGATCAGTGGCCATGGCATGCCAGAGAGGCCAATTATACTGAACTTGCAATATGGAAAGCAAACTATACCTATCTCCAACGAGCAAATGAAACTTGGCTATTAAGTTCTAATCTCGTTGGACGGGTATGCTACCAAAGAAATAATGCTTCTAACAGAGTCCCAGTGGGGAATTTGTTGTGTTTGTCCACCTGGAATAATAATACATGGTGGTCTTCTAACAATGCCACCGCTCCCATCAATTCCCTTGCATCCATAGAACATTTATCGTATCTACAGGACCCTGAAAATGATCTTTTACCATGGTTTTCACCTGACGGGCTATATTGGATTTGTGGCGCTTATGCTTATAATGTTCTTCCCAAGGGATGGTATGGCTCTTGTGTTTTAGGTGTCATTCAACCTTCTTTTTTCCTTCTTCCTCTTAAAAGACGCCAAATACTTGGCATACCTTTATATGATGAAGTAGGTCGCATACAAAAACGTGACATTTCTAGAATATCAAACAAAGTTAAAATTGGCAACTGGAAAGATAGTGAATGGCCCCCCGAGCGCATTATTAGTTATTATGACCCTGCTACATGGGCCCAAGATGGCACTTGGGGCTATCGCACACCCATTTATATGCTTAATCGCATTATAAGACTACAAGCAGTGGTAGAAATCATTACCAACAAAACAGCTCTTGCTTTAAAACAACTCGCCAAAGAAAGTGCTCTTTCTCGCACATACATCATGCAAAATCGTCTTGCCCTAGACCAGTGCTTCTCAATTATTTTCTGTCATGCCCCCCTTAGGAAGAAGAAAACATTTCGCGCCCCCCGCGCGACTGTAAATAGTATCATTTGTCTATAAAATTGTTATAAGTACACCTCTGCATAACAATGTATCTTTATTAACGTATAAGAGAATAAAAAAAGAAAGAAATGTGGATCAATTTACAACAAAGAATAGCTTTATTAACTGTAGCAGAAAAGATTTAAAGGAGCACAGGATTTAAAGGAACACAATATTAAAAAAAAAAACTTTAACCTGCAAAACAAAAATATATAAAATAATTTGAGCTGAGCCCCCCTTTACGGAGCCTCGCGCCCCCCCTGGGGGGCCCGCCCCACTATTTGAGAAGCACTGCCCTAGACTATTTATTAGCCGAAGAAGGGGGAGTATGTGGAAAGTTTAATCTATCCAATTGTTGTATCCAGATAGACAACAGTGGAAAAGTAATTGAACAAATAACATCGGATATGATAAAAATTGCACATGTTCCTGTCCAGACATGGTCTGGGGTAGACTTCAGAGATATGTTTGGTTCATGGTTTCCCAAACTGCCAGGTCTTCAAGCTATTGTTGCGCTTATTGGAATGATTGCTTTAGGCTGCATAATATTACCCTGTGTTTTGCCAATTTTTGTTCGGACTATCTCCAATAGTTTGTCATTATTGGCTGAAAAAAGGGCAACAGCACGAGTTTGTGCGTTGCTACACACTCATGGCTCCTATCAACTCCTGCCTCAGGAAGATGAGGTGTCTGCAAAAGTTCCCCTCACCTTAGACAGTGAGGACGAGAACAAAGACACCACTGACCAAGCCTCTGGCAACATCTCTTCCTTCAAACATCCTTGCATTTCAGGTAGTGACTCTGAACAAGAGGATCGCTTCTAATAAAACAAAAACAGAGGAGATGTGGGAACAAGGTCCCCATGGTATATGTGCAGATCAGTTTTCCTGATTGGAACACATATATGGAATTTGGGACTGGAATAAATTGAGTAGTAAATGCGGGTTGAGATGGATGCCCACTGGGAGGGCCCAAATTAGAAAGATGTGTTTGCAATGACAATAGCAATGCTTAGATCTTAACAGGAACTCTCAAACTGAGGAAGTTACTAGCTGCATAGGAAACACGTGGTAAAAACGCTTAAGCAGGTATAGCTAAAAATAACCATATTAGGTATAACGCTGTATTTTAACCAATAATAAATTGCGATGCTTTTATTTCCTTATACGCTCTTAATAAAAGGGGGGTCCAGATAACGTTCTGGGCCACTCGTGTATCAAGAAACCTTGTCTGTTGTCTTCATTATGAGTGACCCACTCATTGCGGAAGGGCAAATCCGCAATATCTGCCCTCTTTTACTTGAATTTCTAATTCTCCCTGTTTATTCCTCATACTCTGTGCATTGGTATATAGACATTTGAGTCCATTTTGATTGACCTTGTGTTTACTGTCTACATAACCTGTGTTATGCCTGACTGCCCCTATTTTCTTGCCACTTGTGTGATTCATGCACATGGTATGACAATCACTATTACATGCTTGGTTTTGCTTGACAGCAGGAGTGATAATCTTACCCACACACACATCTATGTTACATGCATTTATAACCCTATGAATTTTAGTTTGCTGGGGACAGAGATGTTCTGTATCTATTAATTCTCTGTCCCCGCTCTTCAGTTTAAATGTTTATCAAGAAAATCTGTGAATTTAATGCCAAGTAACTCAGTTCCTTTCTTGGATGGGTGCAACCCATCTCTTTTGTACAGTTTTTCATTGGACCAGCTACAGGCATCATGACTAATAAAACCAAAGCCTTCCCTTTTACACCACTCCTTTAGCCAAACATTAAACTCTGCTTCACGCTGGCCCTTCCCTTTTTGTTCCTTATATACAGGTAAAACCTCTGAAAAGATAAGCCTACAACCTATACTATTAAGTTCATACCCCAAGTTCTGGAAATCATTCTGCACAGAAAGTACATCTTTCTGGGATAGATCATTAGTGCCAAGATGTATAATAGCATCAACGTCACAGTCCTTACTTGCATTCTTGACTATCTTAAGAATACGCCTCTTGTCTCTGCTGGCAGTAGCACCTTGTTTGAGGGATACATTTTTAGCCATGATACGTGCTGACTCTTTGTGCCTTGTCCCATAATGCACTTGGGGATACAGTTTAGTAAGCTGAAGCGCTTATGCTTTATCCTTAAACCTCTATTTAAACTCAATTATTGAGGATCCTTTACTGGGGATTTTGTAACTTTCTACATTTCTGAAAAGGAAATACTTTTTTTCTCCTTCTTTCTCCTTCTAACAGAGGATAAAAGATTGTGAACAAACGTTTACTTGCAAGACAACTGCCAACAGATAGTAGAAATTCAGCCTAAGGCAGGAGCTGCCACAAAGCATGGAGCCTGGGAAAATCTGGAATCTCCCATCAGATGCAAGCAACACTCCGAAAAACCACGAAAGAACCCATGAATGCTCAGAGTGTGGGAAATCCTTTGCTCTCCACTCCCTCCTTTTGACCCACAGGAAGGTCCACGTGGGAAGTGGATCCAGGGAAGGATTGGAGGGTGAGAAATCCAACTCTGGAAAAGATGCCAAAGTTGTCAGACTAAAACCCTATGTTTGTTTTGAAAATTAAAAATAAAAAAAAATTGTGGAAAAAAAAAGAAATGGCATTCAGCTGGATCGCACTGGTCCAGGCGAACGGTTAGTGGCGGTGGTGCGAGGCTCCTCCCACCCACCCAGATGTCATCACAGGCCAATGCATTTCCAGGGCGCATGTGTTCCCGCTAATGAATCAGTATTGAAGAAAAGAGGATACCATTATTGGCACGCTTCTCTGTGCCGAAGTAGATTGAGTGGGAGAGGAGAGGAGAAGTGCAGAGAAGAGCAACAAAGAGGATTAGAGGACTGGAGACTAAAACATATGAAGAACGGTTGCAGGAACTGGGTATGTTTAGCTTAAGAGAAAGAAGGACTAGGGGAGACATGATAGCAGTGTTCCAATATCTCAGGGGTTGCCACAAAGAAGAGGGAGTCAAACTGTTCTCCAAGGCACCTGAGGGTAGAACAAAAAGCAATGGGTGGAAACTAATCAAGGAGAGAAGCAACTTAGAACTGAAGAGAAATTTCCTGACAGTTAGAACAATTAATCAGTGGAACAGAAGTTGCCTCCAAAAGTTGTGAATGCCCCAACACTGGAAGCCTTTAAGAAGATGTTGGATAGCCGTCTGTCTGAAACGGTATAGGGTTTCCTGCCTGGGCAGGGGGTTGGACTAGAAGACCTCCAAGGTCCCTTCCAACTCTGCTATTGTATTGTATTGTATTGTATAATGGCTACGTGGCTTTGTAAGAACTTTAGCTGAACTTTGTGGTTTGGGGCTTTTGACATTTCCTGTTTTTGTACACGTCTTAAAAGCAGGTCTTTATCTCTTCTTTCTGTCACGTCTTACTTTTATATTTTAATTTACTTTCTATCCTGCCTTACCACTGCGGGTTCGCTCATTCCCCACCCAGCCTGGATTTCCAAAAGGAAGGAAGAAAAACCTGTAGCGAAAAGCCGCAAGGAGAGCACGCAGGGCTTTCCAAGAGAGTGAGAAGAGACAGACAGACAGACAGACAGACATATAGAGGGGGGGGGGAAGAAAGAGAAAAATGGGGATGAGAGGGAGGGGGAGGACGATAGAGAGAAAAAGAAAGATGGGGAGAGGCAGATAGAGAAAAAGAAGGATGAGAGGGAGATAGACAGGGAAAAAGAGATGAGGGAGGGAGAGAGATGAGAGAGACGGAGATACCTATTTTCCACAGCAAAGAGATCATGGGGAGACACAAAACCTGGTTAGGCGTGGCTGAGGGTCATGTGACTGGGTGGGAGTCAGTGATGTCAAGTTGGCCACGCCCACCCAGGTTTTGTAGCTCCCGGAGTTTCCTTTTCTGTAGGAAACCGGCCTAAGTGGCTCTGGGAGTTTAAGGTTGCAGACCAGAGGTGGATTGCTCCTGGATTGGGCAAAGCGGTGGTGGTGGGAGCCTCTGCCCACCTGCCCGGACGCTTCTGCACATGCAAGCATGCACATGAGCACAAGCAAACCGATAGCCCCGGGATCTGCAACCCAGCTCTGTTGCAGACCGCTGATATAGGATTTCCTACACCATTGGGGGTTGGACTAGAAGACCTCCAAGGTCCCTTTCCAACTCTGTTATTCATCCATCCCTTCATGCTGTGTCACCGGAAGCTTTCAAGAAGATACTGGACTGTCAGGTGTCTAAAATTGTAGAAGGTCTCCTGCTTGAGCAGAGGGTTGGACTAGAAGACCTCCAAGGTCCCTCCCAGCTCTGATTAAATAGGGTTCAAGATCCCCACCTCCCCCAAAGATCCCAGGAAGAAAAAGAGAGACGCCTGTCCCAATGGGGCTTTTTCAAGAGGCAAGTGGACTTTCTTGTTTTGCTTTGAAGACTTTTTGCTTCTCATCCAAGAAGCTTCTTCAGCTCTGAATGGATGTGGAGAAAGAACCATTTGAAAGGCTGCCAACAACGAAAAGTGTTTGTGTGTGTGTGTGTGTGTGTGAGAGAGAGAGAGAGAGAAACTATTCTACAAAGCCCCAGAGGGCAGGAGAAGAAATAATGGATGGAAAGTAATCAAGGAGAGAAGCAACCTGGAGTTAAAGAGACGCTTCCTAAGAGTTAGAACAATTCACCAGTGGAAGAGCTTTGCCTTCAGAGGCTTTGGGTTCTTAATCACCGGAGGCTTTTAAAAATCCCTCGTGAGGAATGGGATAGGATCTCCTGCTTGAGGAGGGGGGTGGACTAGAAGACCTCCAGGGTCCCTTCTATTCGGATTCCTGAGAGTAAGGGGCGTGGTTACTTGCAGAAGGCGGAGCCCGAAGGGAGAGCAGAAGCCCCGCCCCGGCCTCCCCGTCTCCGCCTGAGCCTGCGCGTTCTTCCCCGGGCTGTTCTTTGCTCCGCATGGGCTCTGGAGTCCTCCGGAGAGGATCGGACAGTTGGGGCTCCTTCCGCTGCGGTCCCTTCCTGCCAGGAGGGCTTTTCCTCGCCCGGAGAAAGGTAGCTGGAGTGGCCCCTCGGCCCCACTTCCCCAGAGGGTCCCTGAGCCTGCGAGGCTCCCGGGATGGGAGGGCTGGGACTGGGCGTCTCTGGGAACAGAGGGAAGGCTCCCTAAAGACGGGGCTTTTCCCCTAAGGATTATGGGTGGTGGTGGTGGAAGGGAAACCCCCAGAAAGGCTCCTCGCCTCCCCCGTTCAATTTGGGGGGTGGGAGGGAATTTAAAGGGGGGGAGTTAAGTTGCTTTGAACTGAGCTCAGGATCCCCCAACCCGGAAAAGGTCCTTTTCTCTTTGTTCTTAATCTAAAGGGAGAGAAAAAGCGGATGTTCTTTGCTTTCGCTTGTTTTTGTTTGGCGAAACGGAAGAAAACCTTTAAAAATCCAACTATTATTATTGTTTTGTTTTGTTTTGTGCTGATGTGGAGGTTCATACAGGACCCCTTTGAGAGTCCTTTGGACTGGAGGCCGGTCTTGTTAGGAAGCTTCAAAATAGAATAGAATTAGAATTTAGAAATAGAAATTAAATTCTTTATTGGCCAAGTGTGAATGGACACCCAAGGGATTTGTCTTGGGTGCAGATGCTCTCAGTGTACATAAAAAGACAAGATACATTCATCAAGAATCATAAGGTATAACACTTAGTGAGAGTCCTAGGGTACAAATAAGCAACCAGGAAACAATATCAATATAAGTGGCAAGGATGCAAGCAATGAAGATACAGTCTTGCAGTCATAAGTGGGAGGAGGTGGGTGATAGAAACGATGAGAAGACTAATAGTAATGTAGCATTTGTGAATAGTTTTGACAGTGTTGAGGGAATTATTTGTTTAGCAGAGTGATGGCGTTGGAGAAAAAACTGTTCTTGTGTCTAGTTGTCTTGGTGTGCAATTTATATCCAGGATGCGAGGGGTCTGTAGATATTTTCACAGCCCTCTTTTTGACTCCTGCAGTATACGGGTCCTCCAGGGAAGGCAGGTAGGAAGCAATTGTTTTTTCTGCAGTTCTAATTCTCCTCTGAAGTCTGTGTCTGTCTTGTTGGGCTGCAGAAGCAAAACAGACAGTTATGGAGGTGCAGATGACAGGCTCAATAATTCCTCTGAAGAACTGAATCAGCAGCTCTTTGGGCAGATTGAGCTTCCTGAGTTGGCGCAGAAAGAACATTCTTTGTTCTGCTTTTTTGATGACGTTTTTGATGTTAGGTGTCCACTTGAGGAGCAAACAGAGAAGCCGGAAAAGAGCAGGGAAGGGAAATGGGGGGAGGGGAAAGGAAGGGGGAGGAAAAGACAATTGAGCTGTGAATGAGAGAAGGGAGGAAAGAGGGAGCAGAGAAAAGGAAGAGGAGATTCAGGAACAGGACAGCCTCAGAGACCTCCAGCATTTCACAGCACAGAAGGAGAAAAAAATTCAACTTTTCCCATATCATTCAGGTAGTCCTAGACTTACGACCATAGTGGAGCCCCAAATGTCTGTTGCTAAGTGAACCATTTGTTAAGTGGGTTTTGCCCTGTTTTGTGACCTTCCTGGCCACAGTTGTTAAGTGAATCAGGGCAGTTAAGTTAGTCCCAAGGTTGTTAAGTGAATCTGTTTTTTCCCATTGGCTTTGCTTGTCAGAAGGTGGCAAAAAGGGGATTACGCGACCCCAGGACACTGCAACAGTCGTAAATATGAGTCAATGGCCAAGCGTCAGAATTTGGATCATGGGACCATTGGGGGATGCGCTGGACAGAGGGTCGGGCTGGAAGACCTTCATGATCCCTTCCAAGGGAAAACTTTTGTGATTCTCTACATTTCGTAAAAGGAAATTTACTTCTCCTCTTTTTCCCCCTCATCTCACAGTGAGTAAAAGATTGTGACCAAAGATTCACTTGCAAGGCATCTATCAACAGACAGCAGAAAATCAGCACAAGGCAACAGCCAAGAGGAAGGATGGAGGGGGGGAAACTCCTGGATCCCCCATCAGACACAAGAAGCACTCCAAAAAACCACAAGAAACCTCATGAATGCTCAGAGTGTGGGAAATCCTTTGCTCGCAGGTCCCTCCTTTTGATCCACAGGAAGGTTCATGTGGGAAGTGGATCCAGTCAAGGTTTGGAGGGCAAGAAATCCAACTCTGGGAAAAACTCCAAGGACCTCAGAAGCCCCCCAAAACTAAAACCCTATAAATGTGAGGAATGTGACTTATGCTTTGGACTAAAGTCAAGCCTTCTTTCACATCAGAAAATCCACACTGGAGAGAAACCTTATCAATGTCTGGAATGTGGGATTTTTTTCCGTGAAAAAGGCACTCTCAGAAACCACGAGAGGATTCACACAGGGGAGAAGCCTTACAAGTGTTGGGAATGTGGGAAGAGCTTTCATCAGAACTCAAGTCTTTGGATCCATGAGAAGACTCATGCAGGAAAAAAATCTTACAAGTGTTTTGAGTGTGGAAAATGTTTCACCCGGAGTTCATCTCTTCGGAGTCATGAGAAAACACACAGAGGGGAGAAAAACGAAAAGTGCCTCGAATGCGGGAAATGTTTTTCCACGAAATCAATCCTGGCACGACATCAGAGACTCCACACTGGAGAGAGACCCTTTGAATGTCCAGAATGTGAGAAAAGATTTGTGGATTCTTCTGAACTTCGGAGACACCAGAAGGGGCACAAGGGGGACCTACCCTATGAATGTGGGGAGTGTGGGAAAAGTTTTATTTCCCCAGGAGTGCTTCAAATTCATCAGAGAATTCACACAGGGGAGAAACCCTACAAATGTGTAGAGTGTGGTAAATGCTTTTCCCAAAAACAACACCTGGGAAGCCATCAGAGGGTCCATACAGGAGAGAAGCCATACAGATGCGTAGAATGTGGAAAAAGTTTTACTCAAAAGGGAGACCTTTGGACACATCATAGAACACACACAGGGGAGAAGCCACATCAATGCAACGAATGTGGAAGATTTTATCGTACCTCATCAGCCCTTGGACGTCATGTGAAAACTCACACGGGGGAAAAAAACTACAAATGTTTTGACTGTGGGAAAGCATTTTCTGATTCATCTTCCCTTAGAAGTCACAGCCGAATCCATACAGGAGAGAAACCCCATAAATGCTCAGATTGTGATAAATGTTTTTCTCGAAAAGATTCTCTTGTGATGCATCAGCGAATCCACACTGGAGAGAAACCGTATAAATGTCTGGAGTGTGGGAAATGTTTTGCCCATCCTTCAGCAATTCGCATGCACACCAGACTTCACACAGGAGAGTAGCCACACAAGTGTGCGGAGGGTTTGAAACCTTTTCATTGTAAATCAAAATGCACCAGAAAGTCCATACCGGAGATAAACCTGTTTATTTGTGAACAATTCAGTTCAATCTGGTGAATCTTCTAATTCAGCAGAAACATCACACAGTGACAGAAGGGAAATCCTAAAAATTGCTGGTGTGGGGAGAATGTTTTTTTTCTACTGAAGCAAATTCAAATCTCATCAGAGAGTACGCAATGTGGCAAAACAGTGTAAGCATTGCGAGTGTGAGGATGTTTTGTTGACAAAGCAGCATTAGTAACAGAGTGATTATACAAAAGTGTTATGAGTGTGTAAGGATGTAAAGTTTTGCAGAGGACAGGAGGTCCCTGACTTATGACCACAAGTGGGAATGGATTTCCGGTCATACATTGTTAGTCAAGGCACCCAGGTACTTTAGTTCATTCTTAATGGACCTTTGTTGATCAATAAGCAGAACTGAAGATTTAGAGAGCAGAAAATGGGATGAAGGGTAGAAGGAAGATGCATCTCGTGGTTCATTTAGGGATAAAACGTTGCTGTTGAATATGCTGGCTGAGGATGAGGAGGGGAAGTTTCTTTTTCTTACTATCTTTTTTGGAGGGATTTTTTTTTGCTTTTTCGTATGTTCAAACACATACACACAGACAGTATATTCCCAGACATACGGTATTTGTATTGAGTTTCTTTGTTTGATATGCTAATATTATCCTTAATAAAAGTATTGTTCAAAATAATGAAGAAGAGTGTTTTTAGAGCATGGACTGAGTCAAGATGGCCGCCAGATGGTGCCGTACTCTGCAGTCCATGCACTGTAGTTGTTGATGAGCTCCCAATGTTGGATCTGCCATTGACTCCTATTGGCTACTTCAGTGGAGCCTCTGGCATCTCCCCGCCCCCTGTGAGCCCCTTGATCCGGACACCTGGTTCCCCAGAGGCGCCTGGTACCCAGATGCCCCTCAGGTCTGATGGAGGCTCTTTCTCCTTATGGATTTCAGGCTCCTTGGGAAGAAGGTCAACTGAACGTAGGAAAAAGAGCCCAGTGTGCCTGTTTCACACTGCTAATTCCTACACAGAAACACAAATACACACACACACCATCTCCATCTGCCAGCCTTCAGCTCCTCCTGCCCACAAAGGGGGTTTCATTACTTGTGGCCCCTCCTGTGTGGGATTCTCTGTCCTTCCTTCCCTTCTCAGCTCAAGTGGGAGAGGCAGAGTTTGGGTCGGTCCCCCCTTCCAGCCCAGAGCTCATCAGGCACAGCTGGAGGGCAGAGGCAGCCATGGGGGCTCACCAAAGGCAGACATCAACCTGAGACCCTTTGAAGGTACAAGAGAGCCTCCCCCCCCAAAAAAGGTACTTTTTGACGGAGGTCCATGATGGGCAGAGGACCATAAGTTCAGGGTCACCTGTAACGTATTGATTTGCATTTATTACCTAATTTAGAAACCACCAATATCACCCAGGAGAGTGAACGATTTGTCTTGTTGGGAAGACATCCGTTTCATTCTATGGCCGCCACTCTTGTGAAACACAGCAGGGTGTGTGGGGGCTCACAACGAAAGTAAAACCAACATCAAGAGAAGCAAAAAAACTGGCATCTGACACACACACAAACACACACACCCCACAACCTCTAATCCTGCAGAAAAGTCACACTTCCTGGGTCCCGCTAGGTGGCAAATGAAAACGGTCAAGATCAGGGTTAATTACAACTTTGATAATGGTTTCTGTCCCCTTCATCAGGTGCTTCTTTCAAAAGTGAGCAAGGGCCCTGCCAGCCACAACCAACAACTTCTGGCCTTGAACGTGGATTTGAATTCTTACATATCTCCTTCTGGAGCAGAGCATAATTTTCCTAAAGGTTCATTATCCTCAAACACATATGTGTGTCTACACGGGTATTGGTACATGCATGTGTATGTCAACATCCGTGTTTCTCAACCTTGACAACTTTGAAGCTGTGTGGATGTCCACTCCCAGGACCCCCCAACTGGCATGAATCCCGGGAGCTGAAGTCCCCCCATCTTTAAGAATGACCATTCCAAACCAACCCCCAGGACATCCAGTACGGCCTAGTGGTTAAGGCCCTGCGTTAGAAAGCCTGAGGCCATGGGATCCAGCTTCGCCATGGGTGACCTTGGGCCAGTCCCTCTCTTAGCCTAGCCCACCTCACAGGGTTGTTGTGAGGAGAATAGGCGGGGGAAGATATGTTCCCTTCTTTGAGTTATTTGTAAAAATAATAAAAGGCGGATATAAATAAAAATAAAGAAAATAAAACTATTCCCATTTTGCAGGGGCTGAGCAGTATTTTCAGGCTTCTTTCCCTCTTCTGTTCCCTCCAAGGGAAGAAGCACGAGAGCTGGGCTGCTCCCCCAAACTCTCCTCTGTCCTGCCCCCCCCCCAAGGGTTCTGGTGATTGGCAGCTGACCCACCCAAGGATGAGAGTCTCTGCAGAACCCCCCCCCCTCGCTCAGAGATCCCCCCATTTAAGTTCTCAGGGTGGAGGGTGATCCCGTAACCTCTGGCCCAGCGGCTCTTGCAGATGACTGTGAGATGCGACGGTCACTGAATGAAAAGCCCCTGGGGGGAAAATGAAAGCTTTCTTATCCACTTAGGAGGAAACAGCCATCAAGTCTTTCGGCAGGCAGGAAAAAGTCAACTCTGTGTTGCTGCTAGAAGTTACTGGGACTTTGGGCGGAGTTCCCGAAGAGGAAAAAAATATCTGGGCTCATTAAAACAACAATCTCCCTCTCTCTGAAGGAGGAGAGGCAGCCCCACTTCCAGCGTGCAGAACGGGACCCTCTTGCCATGCTCAGAGGAACGCTTGACACGAACACAGGTCGCAGGAATTGAGGAAGCTCCGCAGCATGTGGGGAGGGGAGATTGGGGGGAAGGGGGAGGGGGAAAGGGGAGGAGGCGGCCAAGGGGCGGGGCTCCAGGGCAGAGGGCGGAGCCCGAAAGGAGAAGCCCCTCCCCGGCTGGATTTCCGCTTTCCTTCGCGTGTCCCGCTTTGCACGAGGGGGATCGGTGCTGGATCCCTTGGGAGAGGCTCCTGGATCCCACTCGGGGCAGGTGGGGCTGCTCTCTCCGGCCTCCACGCCGCCTCTCCTCCCAGGAGATCTCCTTGCCCCCCCCCCCCCCCCCCGGAGGGAGGTTGCTGCGGATTTCGCTCTTCGGCTCGCAGGGTTTTCCTCGGGGAGATCCGGCTCTGGCGATGCCTGCAGGGATCAGCTGCTCCCTCCCTTCCCTCCAGGGGGACAAAGGGGGCTCCGTCCCCTGGCTGCATCTGCCCCCTCCACGCCCGGCCAAGGCTCCCCGGGGGGCTCCGGGAAGGATCTTTTGGGTAAGTTCCTTCAGAAGGTCCCTCTGTGGTCCCTTTCACCCATGTTCTTTTGCCCATCTCATCTCTCTCTCCTTCCATTGAGTCTTCCTACTCACAACTATGCAATGGTCCCGGTTGGACTTCCACTTTGGTGGTTTCTCTCCATTTTGGCTCATCAAGATCTCCTTGAATTAGAGATTCTCCCTCTTTTATTTCTACCAATAACAAATAATTCCACCTTCTTCTGCCTCTTCCAGTTCATTTAGAGATTCTGTGCAGAATTACTGTCAAAAGCATCTGAGCCTTCTTCATTTCTCCTTGCAGGGGACCAGTGAGGATCTGGCCGTGAACCCCACAGAGGAGAAAGGGGAGTTCTTGGATCAGGTTCCACCAACCTTTGTCTGGGACTCCATTCTAGAAAATTTAGAAATCGTGGCCTGGATGGAGAAGCAGCTTCCTGCACAAAGTGCCAATCGACTAAGGAGAAATCAAACCGGTCAGTGGTGAGGGTCATCCCTGGCCTTGACTCAGAGGGCTAACAAGTGACCTCTTGATTGTAACTCTAAAGGTGAGAAAACAAATGTTGGCTAAATCTTGGTCTGGACAATAAGCATCTTAATTATTTTAATCTTAATTTGACAAGAGAGTGATGCAGTGAATTGCGTAATTTCTTTAATTGATACTTGTT
>JAKRSK010009225.1:0-121902 GCA_029891615.1 Natrix natrix natrix
CAGGTGCCAGGCAGTGGGAAGGATTTTTGTGCAGGGTCTGTAAATGCCGGAGGAGAGTTTCTTGTGATAGAATTATTCCGTTTGATGACACAATTTCACACAGGAAAATGAGATACAAATGTGTGCACTGAGCGTACGTTTTGTTCATTGGGTGTGATGAAGTTGTGTAAAGTTCATACTTCTTGTCAAAGGGACTAGAAAAGGACTATTATCAGGAGAAGGATATCCCTGCAGTTGTCTATACAAAGCATAAAACCTGACCCTGGGCCAAACGTGAGATGTGGTTTTGGAATTAAACATATAGAAAAGCAAAATTTTCCATATATACACTTCAGACAAACAAAAGGCATCAGTTTTGTGTGATGTATGCAAGCTGTACCCATAGTCTTGTTTCATGGTGTTGTTCAATGCGAATGTCTGGGTGATATGACGCTCAAAATACAGTTATTATCAATCAAACACAAAAATTGCAGCACACAAATTCTCGGCGTGCGCTTTGGTGGTTAAATTCTTCACATATCCCCATGTACTGGATGACTGGCATGACAGGATTCAGGTTGGTGTAGAGTTGCCGTTGCCATTCTCTGGGATAGGAGTCAGGGGTTGGTGGCACGACATCTTTGGCTGTACCCTGTAGATGTAAACACAGCAGCCTAGCCCCACCCCCAAGTAAATTAAAAGTAATCGGTCCCTAACCATGTTTTGTCTGGTAATTTTGTAAATATCCAGATGAAGAGGCAAACTTGTTTATTTGTTGAAAATGCTCCTGATAAGCGGTTCGAATTAGAAATTGAAAAATTCAATTGATTCAAAGTAAATAAACAAGGATTGAGTTTTGTTTTGCATGGCTGGGAGGCCGCAGGCATTTTTCCTCTTTTGATTTATTCAGGGCATGTTTGTGAGTCTAATTAGCCCGCCTCTGCAATTTCCTTAGCCATGAGAACCACAGGTCAAGCCAATTGTGTGTGTGTTGGACAATTGGGCTATCCCAACGTTGCAAAGGTACGAATGCTTCACATGTTTGTGGCCTCACCCCTTTGCGGGTGCTCATTATGAAACCAGATAAGTGTCACATGGAAACTATGAGATATTTCCACGGGGCAAATGAAGCATATTGGGTGACATCCATTTGCCAGATCTGTCAGGATTCAGTGCCCCTGGGATGTTACTCCCATAGGCACTGAATGTGCTTGACGACTGCATGTGGTGGCATTGTTGAATGATTTGCAGCCGCTTCTGTTGAAGAGAGATCAAATTGTTTCATACATGCCTTTGGATAAAGGGCGATGCTTCTGATGTGAGAAACATGAAAGGAGTGTTTGTCTTTTTGAAATAAGTAGTTTGTAGGGGAAAGAAAAAGGACAGCAAGGTTTGGACGTTCTTTGTAGATTGTTCCTTTTTGCACCGCCCCCAAGGGCACGGCACTGAGCCTTGAAATGACCAGGTTTTCCCACAATTAAAACAATTTCCGGTAGGGCGGGAGAAGCAGATGAAGAAGAAGCAGAGCAGAAGAAGAGCAGGAAACGCGCCATTTTGTTGCAACGCAGCAGCAAGAGCCCCCATCTTGTGGTCAGTTGTACCCACGGAATGCGACAAGCCTGAAGGAAATCAGCTAAAGTAAACCCCAATAGACAATTTGCATATAGGTTAAAGAACCTTTTGATCAATTCCTATTAAGCATTTTCATAAGCCAATTTCAGAGAAAAGTTCCTCATTATCAATTTGATCTTTCTAGTGCCATATCTGTTAAGTATGCAAAGTGCACGCAAACATAAAAACATAAAAGAGTAAAAAAAAAACAGCTTCAAAAATAAAAACAAACAATCTAAATAAGGTAACTTGAGTCAATACTCTGAAATTTTAATTGGTTATGAGAATATCAAAAATTTCCAAAAGTCAAAGTTGCATTAAAAAACTGCAATTGCAGGCATCAAATAATCACCCTTTTACCCTGCTTTTCTCAGGCTGAGACATCAGGGAGATGCAGAAAAAAAAAATGGTGATATAAAGAACACAGGCCCCCCCTCCTCCTGCCCTTTTCACCAGAGAAAAAGAGGGGTGGTGGGGAGGAAAGGAAAAAAGTTTGTTTGTTTTAAAACGACAGGCTCCCTTTTCTGTGGGTGAAGACAGGGAGAAAAAATAGAGACACCTAAATCATTTTAGTACTAGGGTTTTGATCCCTGATGAAAGAGGGCGAGATGTTACAGACATGCCCCTCCTTGGATTTTTACTAACGCTTTTCTTGAGGTTTCCTGTCTAGTAATAAAGCAGGTTTAACTAGAAGCGCAAGCCATCATGCAGAATCATACGGGGAAGGTAATTGGTTCTGCCAGGCACCTGATTATCAAATTTATAATGAATCATTCCATGACTACGGCCCACGTAGTCAAAATTTGGACTGGGGCTCTCAGAGCCCACATGGAAATATTCCCCCAATTTTAGTCCAAGTTGAAATTTTATGGACACTGGTTTCCAAATTTAAGAACAGAAGGCCAATTAACCTCCTTTTTTGTCAAACGAGGGAGAGATTTCCCTCCATTTGAGGCAATTTTTAGTGGAGGATTCGGTTGATTCTCTCAACTCTTGCAACATGTACAAACTTGCCCATGAGAGAATCTTACCATCTATACTTACGAGGTAACCCGGTTGTGTTTCTGACAGGTCGAAAGGCCAGCCTTCTTCCAGGCGAGTAGGTACAGACAGTCCAAGACTGATTCTGACTGAATCACGGTCCCGGGATGTCACCAGTTGCGGGTTTTGCCCCCCCGCAAATAATGGGCTGACTCATCAATGAAGACAACACAAAGGTTTCTTGATACACGAGTGGCCCAGAACGTTATCTGAAGCACTGCTTTTATTAAGAGCCGATAAGGAAATAAAAGTATTCTGATATTTAATTGGTTAAAATACAGCGTTATGCCTAATATGGTTATTTGTTAGCTATACCTGCTTAAGCGCTTTTAACCACGTGTTTCCTATGCAGCTAGTAACTTCCTCAGTTTGAAAGTTCCTGTTAAGATCTAAGCATTGCTATTGTCATTGCAAACACAGCTTTCTAAATTGGGTCCTCCCCAGTGGGCATCCATCTCAACCCGCATTTACTACTCAATTTATTCCAGTCCCAAATTCCATATATGTGTTCCAATCAGGAAAACTGATCTGCCACATATACCATGGTGACCTTGTTCCCACATGAAAGAGGAGGCTTTAAAAATGCCTAACTTAAAATTATACTATGAAGCAGCAGTTTTAGCAACAAAGTAGCGATTGGATTAACCTAACAGAGGATAGAATATTGAAATATTGAGGGTTATGATTTGGTATATGGCTGGCATGCTTATTTAATATACGACAAGAAGGCCGACAAGATCTTTAAAAGTCATATTTTAAGGAATGCCTTTACTGCGTGTTTGGAAAAAATACCAATATAGGTTAAATAACAATAATACCTATGTGGGGGGGTGCCTAGAGATGCTATAGAGAATATAAGTATAGAACAAAAACAAGATCGAACTATATATGCAGAACTCCTTAGTATGGATAGAGGTGCACTGCAGTTAAAATCTATGAATAATATTAAGAGACGAAAGGGTAATTCAAACCTGGTTCCAGTATGGTCATGTTACAGGCTTAGATGGAAAAAAGACCAGAAATCCCGGTACTATTCAAAATGAGGGTAACTTGATAAAACAAATTAGGGATCAGGGTCAAATGCCTATAAAAAGGTTGTATTAATGTATTGATAGAAATAGAACTCAGAAACAGAGTTAGTTAAAGATTGTATGATAAAATGGGCACAAAATTTTGGAAGAACCAATATATGATGGAAACATGGGAAGAGATTTGGGTAAGAAATGTAAAATTTACACAAGCTCAGAACTTGAGAAGAGAATTTCTATAAGATGCTGTACAGATGGCATTTAGATCCAAAAAGCTAGCCTGTATGTATCCGAACCTACAATCTAAAATGTTGGAGATGTGATTGTGTTAATGCCACGTATTACCATATCTGGTGGACTTGTAAAAAAGTCAAAGCATTTTGGATAAAAATATGATGGGTTATTCAAAAATATCTTGAAAAAGAGGATAAAGTTCACACCCCAGTTGTTTTTGTTAGGCATTAGTTTCAGACTGTACTGTCAGTAGAGACTAATCTGATATTGAATCTAACGACGGGCAGCAAGACCTGTTGGTGGCGCAAGAAGGAAGAGTTGCCTACTATCCAAGAATGGACGTTAAAAGTAGCAAACTTAGCAGAGATGGCCAAGCTGGATTGGAAAAGATGGATTGACTATATTCAAAACAAATTCCGGACTAAAAAATTTCAGCTTATGAATGAAGGCATAAAGAATGTTACAATTTATCTCAAAGTTAGTTTAATCAAGAGTTAAAGCACAAAAATAGTAACAGGTCAAAATTAGTTAGCCTTATGTTAGCATATGGTTGTTAAATGTTTATACCCTGTATTTTGCTTCTGGGAGGTGGGGGGGAGGGGAGGGGGGAAGAGGGAAGGGCAAGGGGGGGTGATAATTGTAAAATTTATTTTTTAAAAAATAATAAAAAAAAGAGTTGGGGTCTCTTCCCCTCCCCCTTTAGGGCCCACCGGTGCAAACAACAAGACCCCCACCAAGGGGAAGGGGGGTAGGACAGAGGACACTTTACAAGGCGGTGGGGGGGGGCGGATTGAAAGCCCCCACCCCACTGCGAAGGGGCTTGAGTGGGTGGTCGAGAGGAATAAACAGCCGAAGAGGAGGGGGTCATCGAAAGCGGGTTTTGCCTTGCGATTTGCCGGTGTGTGTGTGGAGTGGGTTGGGGCTCATCCGTCTCTGCTCGGCGGTGGCCAGACTTCCACACTCACCCACCCGGGGGCCCAAAGGGGTTTGGGCAGCCTTGGAGAGAAGGCGGGGGGGCTTCAGAGGGAGGCAGAGAAAAACTGCGCAGGCGCGCGGGGGGCGCCCCCTTGTTATGCATTGGGGGGGGGATAAGCCCCTGTTGCCTCGCTGCAGCCCGCAAGGAGGCGGGGCGGAAAAAAGAGGAGAGGAGGGGGCCGCCAGCGTTGCCCGTCCTCCACTTTCGCTTTTTGTTTTCAGGGACTTTCGCTGCAGGAGCCACGTAGCACCGCGGGGAAAGGAAACCGAGGGTCGCAGAGCGAGACGGAGGCCCCTCCACGGCGAAGGCAAGAAGGGAGGAGGGTCTCACGGGAGTGAAGGTCACCGCAGGGAGAGACCCCTCCAGATCCGCGGAAAGCCCACCCTCCCACCTAGCCTCCCTCCGCCCGGGCTGAGCCTCTCTGCTCCCCCCCACCCCGATTGCGTTCCCGCCCCCACCCAGGCCCGTCGGAAAAAAAAGAAAGGCCGCCCCCTCCCCCCCAAAAGCGGAAAGCGGGCAGCAGTTGCGCCCACCCCCCTCCCCCGCTTCCCTTCCTGCTCCAGGATCGCCCGGCGCCCCCCGAGCCAGCTCTTTTGCCTTTGGGTGGGGCAGGGAAGAAAAGAGGGGGGCGAGGTGCCCCTCCCTTTTGCGGGGACGGGGGGCTATGCAGGGTCTTAGGGACCCTCGCTTAAAAGTGTCGGGGGTCCTCTTTGAATGTGGTGGGAGGGGGGCCACGGCTTCTTCCTTTCTCCCCATAGAAGACCCGCTGGCGAGAGGCCGTCACGTTCCCCCTGGGTCAGCCGTGGGGCGGCTCGTGCACTTAAAACAGGAGGGGCAGCGCTCCCCTTTTCTCCCCCCCCTCCCAGGAGCCGCGCCCCCAGCCCCTCCTTCCACTCAGAAAGGGAGGGGGAGATCTGCCCGTCTTCAGCCTGGAATGAAGGGAGACGTTTTCTAAGACTTCTCGAACATATTAAGCAGTTCGTGGTTAATTAACCATTAGCAATTAAGCTTGCCAAAGGAAGTTGTGGGGATGTCCAACACCGGAGATTTTCAAGGGAGAGAGTGGTGTGACCATTTGTTCTGTAATGGTTGGGGGTCTCCTGCTCCAGGAGGGGGTTGAACTAGATGACCTCTGAGGCTCCTTTTGACACTGCCATTCCATGATTCTGTAAGGGTCTCCTGCTTGAGCAGGAGGGAGGACTAGATGACCTCCAATGTCCCTTCCAACTCTGGTTTTCTCAGAGTCCCCTGCTTGAGCAGGGGATTGGACTAGATGACCTCTGAGGTCCCTTCCAACTCTGTGATTGTGTAATTCTGCAAAGGTCTCCTGCTTGAACAGGGAGTTGGACTAGGTGACCTCCGAGGTCCCTTCCAGTTCTGATTCTGGTTACCTCTCATTCCTCCCCCCCCCACCAGACTAAGGAACCCCCTGGAACCACCCGCAGCCAAGAATGACCTACCAGTCAACTTTGGAGACGGCCTGGCTAGATGTGAGAACATCCTCTGAAAGGGTTTGTGTGGGTGCTTGTGTGTGACTGTTTTTGGGAAAGGGGACATGCTCGGAATTCCCCCCCCCCCCAATAGCCTCCAGGGCAAGTTTGGGGAACGCCCCCCACCCCCCCCCATCCTGCTCCCAACCAGCCCCTTCTTACGACAGGCAGCAAGGGAGGTTTCTGCTGGCAAATTATGTGGGTGGCCCTCCCCCAAAGAATGGGGGGTCCTCCAGCCCCACTTCCCCCTCCCCCCTTTTCCACTTGGTGGGCCCCTCCTGCCTTCCCTCTTTCCCCTCCCTCCCCTGCCCCTCCTTTGCTCCCTTCCTGACTCTCTTCAGGGGCTCCAGAGCAGCTTCAGGGCAGGGCCTTGAATGGGGTGGGGGACCAGACTGGCGGTTTCTAGGGAGGGGGGCCGCTGACAGGTGTCTGAAAGGGTGTCAAGAGCCACGTCTGACCTGTGTTTTCTTTCCACTTCTTCCAGGAAGCAATGGATGAGGAGGGCCACACTGGGTAAGTGAGGAGGCCACACCTGGAATTTGAGTGGGGGTCTTGGGGGGGGGGTCAACACGCTTCCCCATAGTGGGGCGTAGTTTTTGCTGGCAGGCCCACTGAAGGGCTGCCTTGGGCCCTCTGTGGAGACCCCTCTCCACTCCTGAGCTACCCTCATCCCTCCCTCCCTGAGGGTCTCTGCTGCCCACCAAAGGTCCCCTCCGGCCTCTATCTAATCCTGCTAATCTTTAGGGTCTTGGAGACTCCCCTTGGACTGTGTCCGTTTCGGGATGGGGGATATGCAGGACCAGCCATAGAAGGCAGCCATCTCACTGGTGGGCTTGCGAGGATCAGGCAAGCAGGAAAAATGGGGGTGGAGGGTGTTGGGCCTTGGATGGACCCATTTCAGCAAACTCTCTGGATCGACCAGACAGGATCCTTCACGATTTCCCTACTCTACAACGGATTGTCCTCCCTGTAGGTTTGATCTCACTCTGTCCGAAACAAACCAAGTTGGAATGACGGCTTGCAAACTTCCTGGAGGGAGACGGGGAGGGTCAAGCCTGGTTGGTCAAGCCTGTCTCTGTATCCTGCCCCCACCCCCCAGCCCAGTGGGTCAGAGAGATCCTCCCGCAACCCTTTGTCAGCTGGTCTCAAGTCTCTTCCGGGTCACTTCAACTTGGAACCAGCTTTGCTGGTGACGACCGGATGCAGTGGCCATATTCGGATTATATGGTGGTGGGGCGCGTGATGTGGGGCTCACCTCTTGGGACCCAGGCTGCCCTCTGAAACCAGAGGGGTAGTTTTGGCAATTTTGGGCTTTCGTCGTTTAATCCGCGGAGTTTTCCTAAAGTTGGGATCTTTCCGTGTTGTGAGAATCTGCGCGCGGCTGAGCAGGCCCAAATTTAGCAATTCTGGCAGAGTCCCAAAAAACCATCATTAAATCACTTCAGGACAGGGGGGATTCTTTTCCAAAATCCTCAACCATTTCCAGCCTGCTCAATGAGGCCCCATGTTTGGATTATGGTCCCCTTTTTCTTCCTGGGGCACCTTGATAAATCTCTCGATTCCTTTTTGTAATGTTGTATTCCAGAACCCGTTAGGTGAAGACGCCAAACTCCGGCTCATCCTCGTCGGAAAGTCCGGAGGCGGGAAAAGTGCCACGGGGAACACCATCCCTCGGTTGGAAGGAGTTTCGAGTCCATCGTGGCGGCAAAGACCAACCACCCTGCGTTGCAAAAAAAGGCAGGGGGATTGGCAGGGTAGGATGATCTCCGTAGTCGACACGCCAGGCATTTTTGATTCCGAAAAACTATGATGAGATTGTACGACGGGAGATCCATGGCTTGCGTGGAGCTCTCCCGGCCTGGCCCCCATGCCCTGATTTTGGTGAGCCAGGTGGGGACGCTTTCACCACTGAAGACGCAACCGCCGCTAAAGTGTGTCTGGGATATCTTTGCGGGCCTGACGTCCCGCCAGGCACACACTCGTCCTGATTCACCAGTGTGGAGGATTTGGGCGGGACCACCCCTGCAGGAGTACATCCAAAGTCCAAGCAACATGGAATCTGCAGGGAGTGATTCCGGCAATGTGGGAACCGCCGTCTGTGGGTTCAACAACAGGGCCAAGGAGAGATGAGCAGAAGAGGCTAGGTCTCAGTTCTGATGAACATGGTGCAGACAACTGTTTCGGCAAATAGGGGAAGATACTACACCAACCAGCTGTACGAAATACCCAACGTTCGGGACAAGGACGTCAAAGCGTTCCTGGCCGAGAACAAAAGGGGCAGAGAAAAGGTTGTCCCAGAGACACTGGAGCTCCATCAAAATTGTGAAAGTGGCTGCAGCGTGTTGCTTGTTCGTGGCCATTGTGATCGCCATTATTCTCATGGTCCACTATTTGTGAGGGGATTCCTTCTTTCTTCCTTTGTAACCGTCTGGTTCGGGCCCGCAAACCGAACAGGACGGATACAGACGTCGACGGATAGTTAGGACTGCAGCAACAACCATCACAACCAGCCTCTTACCGTCCATTGTAGATTCCATGAGTCAGAAGGAGGGCTGTGAAAATAGCTACAGACCCCTCCCATCATGGACAGAATCTATTTTTTAATTTCTCCCTCAAGTTGATGCCATAGGGCCGGGATGGAGAACCTAAGGCCACGTAGTGTCACAGGTGGCATGTGGAGCCATTTCTGAGGGCACGTGTAGTGTTGTCCCTGTCAGCTCCAGCACTCATTTGCATGCTGGCCAGCTAATTTCAGCCTTGATTTTCAGCCGTTTTCGCCCTCAGGAGGCTTCCTGAAACCTCTGGAAAGAGAAAAAATGTCCCAACGCCGCAAACTGGAAGTTCAGGAATGGACTTCCAGTTTGCACATTGGGCTGATTTTTCGCCCTCCTGAAGCCTCAGGAGGGGGAAAAAAAACGGCCCAACCACGCAAACCAGAAGATCCGAGAACAGCCCATTTCTGGCCTTTGGAGGGCCTCTGGAGGGGGTGGGGAAGGCCTTTTTTCGCCCTCTCCAGGCTCATAGAAAGGGTCTGCAGCCTAGTGCGAGGGCGAAAAAAATAGGTTCCATCCTGCCATTGCGTGCGGAAAAGCAGGAGGGAGCGTGGGCATGCACGGGGAGGGGGTGCATTAGAATTATGGGGGTGGGCACGCACCCCCTCCCCACGCTCCTCCCTATTTTTGCCACATGATGGCCAAAAAGGTTAGCCACCACTGCTATAGGTGTCAAACTGGATTTTGTTTGAGGCCCAGATCTGCATTGAGTTCTCCTCAGTGGGGGAGCCCCTGTGCCCCGTTTTCAGCCTGGACGGCCTCCTGCAGCACTTTGTTGGCCAAAAGGGGGCGCGGGAGAGCCTGGGCTCATCTAGTAAGTAACTAGTAAGTCTTTCTCGTCTTTTCTATTAACTGTCTGCTTATCTTCTTACGATTATAACTTTATAGCTTGTATCTTAACATTTATATTGCTTTATTTAGTTTCCTATCAGGATTGCTCGTTGATTGCTCGTTTAGTAGCCTAGGACTATCGCTGAGTGTTGTATCTTACGGTTTTTTTATGGTATGATTGTGGTGCTTTATCACTTATTGCTTGTATCTACTCTGAGAGCTTCTGCACCGGAGACAAATTCCTTGTGTGTCCAATCACACTTGACCAATAAAAAACGTTCTGTTCTCATATGAATTGAATAATTTAGAATATTTTGTTTTAAAATGGATAAGGATAATAATGAATATATGTACATTTGGTAGATGATTGGTGATATTTTGCATAACTCTTAATAGTGATGTATATTATAAAGATATCTTATTGTTGATAAATAGTTTAATAAGGAAGTAATGAAAGATTGGTATATGTATGAAGTGAGTACTTAGAATACTCTTTTTAAAAATGAAGGAATAACATTTTTGTTCGAATGTATGATGTACAAGGACAAGAATGAACATAAGCATACTTGATGGATGATTGGCGGGATTATGCATAATCGAAAGTAGTGATGTAGAAACATAAACAGTTGGTAAATTCTTTTACACTGTAAAAATAATCTGCGGCTTCGCCGGGCCGCATTAGGGTGGGCTCAATCATGGGATGACAAATGAGTCTGACCACACGGTTTTACTCGGGATGATTGCGCCCAGAATGTGTTCTGGAGTCTCCTTTTATTAAGTCAGAAGGCATTCAAAAAAGTTTCCGTTATACAGCGTGTGATTACATGATTGGTTACCTGCTTGTTGCAGGGCAAAACTAAGCAGGTTAGCATGTAGCTATATCTTAGCATATAATTGGTTGAAGCTTTCCATAGGATGTGGTTTTTTCTCTCATGTCCGGAGTTCTCCGGACAGGCTCTGTGGTTAGCATTTCTTGCATAAACAGCAGGTGTTCAAGCGCAACAAAGGATGTGGTATTCAATGTCGTTAGGCTACCTTGTCAGGTTGACTTTCATTTAATGTGAAGCAAAGTTATTTGACCATTGCAAAAGATCCCGACAATAATCAGAATGAGATAAGTGATTACATAAAGGTATATTGTTATTAAATAGAGAATCAAGAATGCAAGAGAATTAGGTTTGCTGAAAAGAAAGAAATATTAACCGTCATTGAATATATGATGTACAATGAAAGTGAGGTACTTAGTTATATTAGATGGAAACTTTGTGTTTGTATACGTAATTGAAAATATGGATGCACAAACGCTTGTAACCAAACAACATGCTGTATGTAATGGATGAGAGTTTTTTATGTTGTCTTTTATATTTAAAAAATAAAAAAATTAAAGAATGTTCTGTTCTGTTCTGTCCTGTTTTGTATTCTGTTCTGTTCTCTTCTGTATTCTACCCTGCCGTATTCTTCCCTTATTCCTTATTCTTTCCAAAGTTTTAGCAGGCAGCCGAAGATGCTGCGTTGGGGGGGGGGAGGGAGACTAGGAGATTGGGCACCCCTCACTTTGACATCTTCCCTCCGGGGGTGTCATTTTATGTCTTCCCCTCTTTTCTCTGAATCCCAGGATAATGTTGCAGGGGACACAGTCAAACATTCCTTATCTAAAGAGAGAGAGAAAAAATCTTTCCTCTTCCAAATCTGAACTCAGAATCGCTTGCCTGCAAAGTGAAAATCCCAAACGTTTCTAAAATTATAATTTATAAATGATAAATTACGGTATTGGGAGAGCTGAACCTGAAATTTTACTCTACGTAGATGATACCTCCGGATTTACCGAAGGAGCAGAAATATCTCCTCGTCGCATTTCACCCAAACAAAATTCGGCCTCTCTTTACCACCAGCAGTCTCCAAACGTGTCCACTTTAAGGCTTGTGGACGTGGACTTCCACTCCCAGAATTCCTCAGCCAGCAAGTTTTGAGACCCCTGAGTTAGGAAAGGGAATTTTCCGCCTTGTTTGGGAGGTCCGCCTTCAAAGCTGCCATCCTGGGGCAGGGAAGTTAAAAGGTGGGTCCTACGCCAATCAAGGAGAGACAGCTGAAATTTGTTTCCTACAGGCCTAAGAAGTGGCTACTACAAGAACTAACAAGACAAGGGCATCCACTCTGGGCTCACATTGGTTGAACCCAGAGCCCAGGGCAAACTGCATTCTTCACCCATTTTTCTCCTTGAAGCAGCCTCGGGGAGACATGGTGGTCACTTTAGCTTTCCCTCCAGCACCCACCCTCCCAGTCCAGGACAGACTGTCTCTGCGTGGCAGTGAAGCACCAGTGTAAGGAGCGTAAGACGGCAGCTTCAGGGTGATCAGCTCGGCTGGGCACCTTGCCCCTCAAGTGTGCCAGACAAGCACGTGGGGACAGACGGTATCTAGTTGCAGCCCGCTGGCCCCTTGATCAGGGCACTCTGGGGCTGTGCAGCCCACGCAGCCCAGCTGAGTCGCTTCCCTGCCCAAGCAGAAGACGGAGGCAAAAGCGTGGGGGGAGGGACAGGTGGTCCGGACATGTGCAGGCCGCAGGAAAGCTGAGTCAGTGGGCTGAGGTGGGCAGCCGCAGGAGGCTCGTTTTAGCGCAGTGATACCGGCAGCAGACGGAGGCAGAGGCGCAGGGTGGAAGGTAGGCAATCTTGACACCCAGTGTGGGCCACAGGCAAACTGGGAGGCACAAAGACAAGCCTCCCATGGCCGCTCACCCACTGCGGCCACACCGCCTTGGCTTTCTCCTGGCCTGTGAGGCATGTCCACAAATGGCTTCGTGCGATGCATGCGCTCATCTGGACTGCAACTCGGAAGAGAAGAGGAGCTGCCCAGGGGCCCTGCATGTGCCGGAAAATGAACTTCTGTTTTCCCAGCAAATCTTCCGGTTACTGCCATGCATCCTCACGCCGGGAAAACGGATGACCAGCTCTTCCGGTTTACGTCACTGCTGCGTGCACAAAGGCCGGCCAATTGTTGCGTGCGCATGCATGCCCGAAACCCAGAAGAGGAACGGGCAATGCCACGCGTGCCAGGTGACATGGCTCCATGTGCCACTTTGGGCACGCCTATTATAGGTTCGCCATCACGGACTTAGGGAATCAACTCACATTGCGCTGCGTGGGTTGTGGCTGCTGCCAACACCGTCAACTCACAGGCGCTCACTGCCTCCTGTCCTGGTTGTGCCCATTCCCCTCCTCACTAAGGCTTATTTTGGGGATAGGTCTTATTTTTGGGAAAACCTAATATTTGTTGCCCAAATCACCCCTTGCCTGGCTTCACGGTGTTGCAAACGACTTGTTTTGTGTAGGGTTCCCCCTGCCCCCCGGTTGCTTCCTTTTGCAGGTTCGCCTGGGCAAACTACTACAAAGTTTATAAAAGTCACAAGTGCATTGTGGGAGGGTGGAGTGAGGGGGGGGGGCAGAAAACGGCAGGGATGAAGCTCCAAATATCCCTCAGTTCTGTTTTCCCAGCCAGAGCTGGACACCTTCCCTCCATCCAGCCCTCGGGTGGAATAGAATTTAGAATAGAATTTAGAATAGAATGAAATGGAACGGAACACAGAACACAGAATACAAGATAAAATAGATTCTTTATTGGTCACGTGTGATTGGACATGCAATGAGAGTGTCTCCGGTGTATAAGCTCTCAGGATGCCTACAAGCAACAAGTGATTAATCATGATTATAATCTTAAAATACAATCCTCCTAAATCATAAGATACAACATTCAGTGATAGCCATAGGGTACTAAATAAGCAATCAACATAAAACCATGAGATACCGAGAGCAAAACCATGGTCGTAAGAAGCCAAGGAAATGGGTCATGGGAAAGATGAGAAGGATCATAGGGGATACAGCCCTACGATTTATCCTAGCTGGTTTGGACATCCCAGGGCATGTGGGGGAGGGGAGCTGCCTTTGTGTCTGGTTGTTTTGGCGTGTGATGGTTGCCAGGGGAACAGCAGTGGGTGGGGGATGGCTCTCAGGTGGGCCAGCACTCAAACCTTCAAAGGTTTTCGTGACAACGGATGTCAGAGCCACCGGTTGGTAACCATTGAGAGCCTCGATGGAGGAGGAAAAACATGGTGATCCGGGGGCCCCTTCATATCTCCGTTTTGGAGTGAGATTGAAGGGCTGTGGGCTGGAGGTGGGGTTGTTGCATTGTGTGGTGCATTATATGAAGGGAACTTTTCTCCAGGCTTAGCAGATTAACCGAGTTGGAAGGGACCTTGTAGGTCATCTAGTCCAACTCCCTGCGCAAGCAGGAGACCCTAAATACCATTTCTGACAGATGGCAGTCCAGTTTCTTCTTGAAAGCCTCCAGTGATGAAGCTCCCACAACTTCTGCTCCATGGGTGGATTGTTCTCACTGTCAGAAAATTCCTCCTCCTTTCCGGGTTGAGTCTCTCCTGGCTCAGTTTCCATCCATTGTTCCTTGTCTGGTCTTTGGGTGCTTTGGAAAACAGCTTGACCCCCCCCCCCCTCCTCTCGGGGGCGGCCCCTCTGTCATGCTTCCAAGAAATACGTCCCTTGAAATAAAGCCCAAGGCATCCATTGTCTGTTACAGTCTGTTTTATTAGAAACATATCAAATTGGCAAAGGACTTGGTGCCTTTCTTGAGTTTGGCCTTGAAGAGGTTTCTTTCCTTATCCCCGAAGCTTCTTCAGAATCTGAGGAAGCTTCTGGGATGAGAAGCAAAACCTCTTCAGGGAAATAACAAAGTCCAGTGGCCTTTTGGGGGGAGGGGAAAGCAGCCTTGGAATGAAGCAGCCAAGGAAAGCCATGGCTGTCTGTGCTGACCCAGGTGTGTTTGAATGATATCCCCCAGGGGTCTCCATCGGTGATGAAGACACTCCAGGATCAGAGGAGGGTACATAGCCATCCAGGCGCACTCTTCTTGTCCTCCTCCAGCATCTCTTCAGTGTAATAGGGCTTCGGAAAATTCTTCTGCGCAAGGTCATCCACCATCCGAATCAACTCATCCACCTGATCCTGCTGTTCCTTCCCTTTGGCCTTGTTGTTGAAAGCCAGGCACCGATTCCCACAACTCTCGATTTGCTTCCTCAGAGACTCCAAGCTTTTCTCTCCCTCGGACAGCACCTCCTGAAGAGGGCGCCCCTCCAGGTCTTCTTTGCGGGTGAACAAGAGGATCAGGTAGGCCTTGGCGTTCAGCCTGAAGATGCTATCGATGATGTCGGCGACCTCAATTTCCTCCTGGCTGAAATGGCCCATACGGATGACCTGTATAATGACGTGGGGACCCGGGGCGCAGAAGCTGACACATTTCTTAAGTTCCTGAATAGTCTTTGGCTGCTTGCATTTTGTATCAAAACGGCCCGGTGTGTCGATCACAGCCAGGGTCCTCCCATCCGCCAGGACCTTAGTTGCCCTCTGACATTTGGCGGTGACGGATTTGGCCTCCATCTTGGATTTTAAACGCTCTTGCCTCCCTTAAAATGGTGTTCCCGGTGGCGCTTTTCCGTTGCCCGTTTTGCCAACCATGACGATCCTCAGGTCTGGAACTGAAAGGAAGAGAGAGAGACAAAGGGGTCAGAGACCCTCCCGTCACTCGCAGGGAAGAGAATGAAGGGGGACGAGAATGACAAGAAGGCAGCAAGCCACAGTGGGAAGCAGAAAGTGGCATTAAACGCGTTCTTTCCATCCGTCTCTCCACAAAGGGAAAAAACCAGCCCCCCCCGGTCAGAAACAGGACTGTAAAAATACAGACTAGAAATAAACATTAAAATAGGCGATAAAATGATAAGAGAACTACCGTTAACTCAGCGGGACCAATGTTCCCTCTATTTTTTTTTCAGTGTGTGGGGAAATAGTATAGCACCTGAATTTTTTTAGCTATAATTGCCATCAGAGCAGATGTTGGGGAGGGGGGCAGGGAGGAAAAGGGTCCCCTCCCTCTCCTTCAGACCCCCTAGGATGGAAGGAAGGGAAGGGAGGGGAAGGAAAGGAAATTGGAAAAGAAGAAAAGGAAAGGAAAAAGGAAAGGATAATGGGAAAGAAGGAAAGGAAAGGAAAAGAGAAAGGAAAGAAAAAGAGAAAGGAATGGGAAAAGGAAGGAAAGGAAAAAGAAAGGAAATGGGGAAAGAAGATAGGAAAGGATGAAGAAGGAAAGGGAAAGGGATGGGAAAAGAAAGAAAAGGGAAAGGAAATAAGGAAAGGAAAAGAGAAAGGGAAAGAAGAAAGGAAAGGAAATGGCAAAGAAGGAAAAGGAAAAGAGAAAGGAAAGGAAATGGGAAAGAAGAAAGGAAAGGAAAAGAGAAAGGAAAGGAAATGGAAAAGAAGGAAAGGAAAAAGGAAAGAAAAGGAAAAGAGAAAGGAAAGGAGAAAGGAAAGGAGGAAAGGAAATGGAAAAGATGGAAAGGAGAAAGGAAAGGAGAAAGGAAAGGAAAAGAGAAAGGAAAAGGAAAGGAAGATAGAAGAAGGACAGAAAGGGAAAGGAAAGAGTGGAAAGGATTTGGGCCTGCTCAAAAATCAAGTCTCAGGGTCCTTGTGGACCCCTTTGGCTCAGACAGTCCAATTCCATGCTGGTTCCCTCTCTGCCCGAAAGCGAAGGGATCGCAGAAAGACTGCCCAGTCCAGAACGGGGCTTCAGACGACGCAATGCCTGAGAAACGGCGAATATGCAGAGAAAAGCAGGCTACAACCAGCGAATCACATTTTCCCAGGAACCAACGAAAGCCCCATAGGACCAATGGGAATTCTGCCATTCTGCAACTGTCATCGGTTCTTCCGGGCAGAGTCTTTCTTGATTTCACCAATCACCAGATGGAGGAGAGAGTTTGGTGCAGACAGAGAGAATGGAGGGAGGGGGGATATTTTCAGTCATACCGTATTTTAAGACACTAAAAAACACTGCGCTGCAGTTTGAAACTTTCTGCGTGGCAATTATCTTGTTATGTGCGTGCCCACGCAGGCGCGCAGCTTAAGAGGGAACATTGCAGGGGCGTTCCAACTCGATTTCATTGAGGGCCACATCAGGGTTGAGTTTGACCTCATGGAGCCAGGGTGGGGCTGTGGCCAGCCCGTACGTCACTCGTGTTGGGGCGGCCTGTGGGGGGCCTGAGTTGCTGATCCAGTGGAAAATGGCCTCCCGAGCTCCATTTTCAGCTGTGATGGCCTCCTGCAACCCTCTGCCAGTGAAAAGGGAGCTCAGAAGGACTCCGTTTTCAATGGCAGAGGCATCGTGTGCTGGTCCTTCGCTATTTCCAGGGCGGCCCTAGGAGCCAGATCTATAGCACCCTGTGGGCCAGATCCAATTCCCGGGCCTTGAGTTTGACCTCCCTGCCTTAGCTAATATAAATTCTTAACGAATATTAAATCACCGAGATCTGAAGGAACTGGCAGATACGATCTGGGAACCATTGTACCACATTTCTCAGAGATCCTGGAGGACCAGGGAACTACCTGAAAGTTGGAAAAAGAGCTGATGTGGGCCCCATCTTCAAAAAAGGGAAAAAAAAAGTGGATCCGGGGAAACTATTCATGTATAATTTATATAATTTAAGGTATAATTTACAGGGACTTCAGTAAGGCATTCGACAGAGTAGACCACAACCTGCTTCTTGGTAAGCTAGAAAAAATGTGGGATAGATAGTCTCACCCCCTGATGGATTTGTAACTGGCTGGCAAACCCTACTCAAAGAGTAGTCCTTTAAAGGGTAATACATCTACATACAGCAGAGCGAAAGTAAAGCAGTGGGGTACCACGAGGGTTCCCTCCTAGGCCCAGGACTCTTCAGTATCTTCAGAAATCACTCAGATGAAGGAAGGGAAGGGGAACGCGTCAAATGTGCGGAGGACACTAAGGTGACGGGATATAGCCAAACACCCCAAAAGAGAGGCTTAAGAAGACGGCACCCCCCTACACCTCCCCTAACCGAGATTTACCTGACTCAGCTGCACCCATGTTGCCGGTTGCTCCGGTGCTCCTCCGCCGATCTTCAGAGTTTCTAATCCTCTTCTGGCAGGAAGGGAAGTCACAGGAGTGAAAACGAAGGAAAAAAGAAAGTGTGGGGGGGGAAGGGGAGGCTGGGCTGTTTTCTGCAGTCTTCCTCTTGGGACTTACAAGACCTCCATTTGGCAAACATAAATACGGATACTTGGTTACGACCGTAATTGAATTCAACGCTTCTGTCGTTAAGCGAGGCATTCGCTAAGTGCATTTTAACTCAATTTTACTACCTTTCTGGACACCGCTGTTAAGTGAACCCCACAGCGGATAAGTTAGTCTCCCAGTTGTTAAGCGAATTGGGGCTCCCCCCCTCCGTGGACTTTGCTTGTCCGAAGGTCGCAAAAGGGGATCACGTTCGTGAGCGCGGGATGGTAAGTATGAACCTGTCGTCAAGCCTCTAGAATTTTGACCCCGTGTGATCACAGGGAGGCTGCAACGGTCGTACACCTGGAAAACCAGTTCTAAGTCACTTTTTCCAGGGCCATTGTAACTTTGAACGGTCTCTAAACAAACGGTCGTAAGCCGAGGACTGCCTTATCATGATGAGATCAGTGTATGTTTACACAATTTGATGCGTTTTTCCACGGCTTCAACGTGTTCTTAACATGGGAAACGTATGCTATGTATTTTTTTGAAGCTTAACCATTCATCCAACAGGTCTTCCTTGTCATAAATTTCACTCTGATTTTAATTGGCTTTAGAGCAGAGCCCTCAAAGTCCATTTCGTTGAGGGCCCCATCAGGGTTAAGTTTGGCCTTGGAGGGCAGGGGGTGGGTTGTGGTGGGGATGGGCGTGGCCAGGGTGGGCATTTTACACAGACTCAAGATGCGCTTTCCCCTTCCTTCTTTCCACAGGACTCCCCGGCCTCCAGCAGCTCTCTGCACTGTCGAGCATAGACGGACCATGTAGATGCCCTCAAGTGGGCCCCTTGTGGCGCGCTTTCCAGCAACACTGCTGGACAAAATGGGCCCTGCAAAACCCCGCGAGGCCTCCGCATGGCCCGTTTTTGGCTTGGCCGGCCGAGTGCTGCTGGAGGCCGGGGAGGCCCAAAATGGGCTGTGTGGGGGTTGTTAGTGGTTACTAGTGCGATTAAGCACTAGCAATGAACCCCAGGTAGAGGTTATAACAGAGCAACCCTGTTAAAAGTATACGCAGCGTGCGATAGATAAAGCAACCACACTGAATAAATGGATAGTAAAGTAACAAAAATAAACTTTACTTTTTGAAGAATATAGCAAAATCCATAAACACAGCCAAAAAGTCATTACACAGAGAAAAACAGTCCAATACCTTGGATAACTTGGATACAAGTAGCAAATAACTTACACACAGTAAGTTAGTTAGCAACAGTTAGTACAGTTAGACAGCAGTTATCATACATCAAGCAAAGAGAGAGAGAGAGAGCCAACATCAGCTGCAATTTATATGCTGTAATCTACTAATTAGCAGATCTCCTCTCTTAAAGATACATAACATGCCTTGTGCTGCAATATATTGTCTACCCAACATTTGTTGGGTTTACACCCTAAACAGGGGGGACACACGTTCCCTCCTCCCATGGCCCACTTGGGTCGGCAGAGGCATCACGGGCCGGGTCCGTAGATTTAAGCAACCCGTGGGCCAGTTGTGGCCCGTGGGCCTCGAGTTTGTCACCCCTACTTTAAAAGTTAATCTGAAACCCCTTGATTTTTTTACTCCCCAAAGTGGCAAAACCTGTAGGTGTAGTTTTCTGATTCCGGCTGGGAAAATCCTGCATCCTGGTGGGCAGCTTCCTTCTGCCCTCTCCCCTTCCCCATGGGCTTGCCAAGGGAGACCCCCCTCCCCGTTTACACCTCCGAGGGCCAGGCCTAGGGGCATGTGGAGGCCCTGCCCCAGCTGCCCGGGGAGGGGGGTGCGGAGAGTGAGGGGATGAAGGAGAGGAGAAGGAGGGACTTTCCATCGGCCCAGTCCTCCCAAGGGCCAGATGGCTCGGATGGTACCAGGCACGTTGGGGAGCCCAAGAGACCCGAGAGTATCAGGGTTGGGTAAATCTCATTCCCGGGTTCCAAGGCTTTGGAAGAGAGGCATAACTGGCCAGGGGAATAAATACCGCCGATCCCTCCACCTCCCTGCCTCTTTTGCTCCCAATTTAAAAAACCACTGTGGTATTTTTGTATCTCTGGGTGCTTGCCTCCAATTGCAACGCTTCATTTTAGTGGCCATCCAAAGTTAGGACAGCTTTTTCGCACCGACTTAACGACCGTCTTTGCAGCATTTCCCCACAGCCACGGATCAAAAATTCCAATGCTCACATTTATGATGTCACAGCTCGGCTACCGCTTTGCGGACCTTCTGAGGAGCTGGAAGCAAGAGGTTGCTTCGCAGCCATGGTCCTCGCTTAATGACTGCGTGAGATTCACCTGTCATCGGCTGTGGGAATAAAGGCCGTAATAATGGTAAAATGGATGTGAGAGGCTCACTTATCGATTGGCCTCACTTAACAAGAGGAGAGATTTGGGGGCTCCTCTCTGGCGGGTCGTAAGTCGAGGACCAGCACTAGCCAGCATTTTCAGAGACAAAATGATAAGGGAGGGCTGGGCTCAGCTAAGGGTCTGGAGCTGCCCAGGGTTTTAAAAATGGGAGTCTGGATTGGGGGGGTGTTGTCTTTCGCATTATCCAGGTTTCTCCCCCCCCCCCCCAAAGAAAAAAACAGGAAGCTATGCCACCTGTGGCGTTTCTGCTTCTGTCTGTCCGGCCTGGAGAAGTTTAGGAAATCCGGGCAATGAAACTTGGTTATTATGGGCTGGGAAATCAGATACAGATTGACAGAGTTGAATGGGACCTTGTAGGTCATCTAGTCCAACCCCCCTCCCCCAAGCAGACCCCTACAGCATTTCTGACAGATGGCAGGCACAAACACACTGAGAAATCAGTCAGATCTTTTTCTCTATGCCAGAAATAAAAATAAAAATTAGCGTCCTGTTTTGGGATAGTTTAACCATTTGGGGTTTATAGTCTTTTTGTTGTTAACAGCCGTTAAGGGAGCAGACCCCCAAAGGAACACAAAACGTTGACAAAGCAGCTGGACCTCTTGAGGACACAGAGCAGAGGCCCCTCCCCTTTACTCTTCTCTCTCCAAAGGAGGGCTCCCTCCCACAGGAACATCTCCACCCACCTCCCCAATGAAAAGGAGGGAGTCCCGGCCCGCCTGGTCCTCCCCCCCCCCCCGAAGCTGCCCAGCCTCGAAGCAGGACAAGGCGGCTGGAGCGGGGTTCCCCCCTCTCCTGTGCGCCCCCCTCCCGCAATTTGCAGGACCATCCGACATGCCCCTAGGTGGGAGGGGGAGGACGGACAACCCCCCCCCCTCGCATCCCTGCCCTGGCGAGCTGGGCGTGGGGGGAAGCAGCCCACCGGGAACCCACCTGAATCGGAGGGAGCCGGCCAGGCGCTCCCTTGACTCCCTGCGTTCCGAGTTCGAGCGAGCAACCCGAAGAAACAACGGGCGGTTCCAGCTTCCGTTCTCCGCGCTTTTCGCTTTCTCCATGGGCGGGTCAGAAAAAGAACAGAAGAAGAAAAAAGGAAGGAAAAAAAGAAGGGCGGGACTCATCCCTCCATCTCCTCATTTGCACCGGAGAGTCAGGCAGGCCGGGACGTCAATCCATCAATCAGAAAGACAGCTGTAAGGGGCTTTGGAGGTCTTCTAGTCCCAACCCCCTGCTCAAGGAGGAGACCCTTACAGAATCATAGAATCGTAGAGTTGGAAGGGACCTTGGAGGTCTTCTAGTCCAACCCCCTGCTCCAGCAGGAGACCATCTACAATCGCTCAGGATTTGGTTCCACTCATGAGGTCCCTTTAATCCCCGGGTGGATGAGGCCGTTCGGTTCCTGCTAAAAACGGACCTAAAACACATCAAAATCCAAACTTGATTCAATTTTTCGATCTACATTTTGCCAAGTGGTTTTCCTGACTTGATCGTGTTCGCCCGGTCTCCCAAGTTTCAAGAAGAGACTAGACTGCCCATCTGTCAGAAATGGCCGTAGGGGGTTGGACTAGATGACCTACAGGATCCCTTCCAACTCCGTTCGTCTGTCTCTGTAAGGAAAAGGCTCAAAGGCTCGCCCCCCTCCCCAAAATAAACGGAGGGGTGGGAAGAAGTGAGTGCCCCCCCAGAACGGCTGTCTTGCCCTGTGTGTGAAGGGATCATCGCCCCCCAGAACCCCCCCCCCCAATTTGGCTAGGCCTCAAAGGGGAGAGGTGGAGGAGGGGCGTCCTCCGCTGGGGAGTTACATAATCATTAGAGGTTGCCAGCTCCCCCTGCCCCCCCCCAAGCATTCTTCCAAAGGGCAGGGAAGGCAGGAGAAAGCGAAAGTGAAAGTCTCCGGGCGGCGGGGCTGCTTGGAAATCACGTGATTGGAAGAAAAGAGCCCGAAACGACACCCCCCCACACACACACACACCCGCAGGAAAAAGGGGGAGGAGCTTTGTTCTCCGGGTCTCTTAACGGCCGTTGGGGGGGGTGTTTCCTCACCCCCCCGCCCCATTCCATTCTCCTTCCCTCTGGCCCTCCCTCCCTCCCAGCGCTTCCTTTGCCCAGGGGAAGGGGGGCAGTGCGGGCGGGCGGGGTCTTTGGCTCTGCTTGCGGAGAGGCTTCGGGCGATGGAGGCGTTTGGTGTCCGTCAGTTATAAGGTTTCCTGGCTGAGCAGAAGGTTGGACTAGAAGACCTCCGGGGTCCCTTTCGACTCTGCGATTCTGCTATTCGGTAGGCCAGCGGGACCCCCGTGAAGTGCTTCCGGCTCCCCTCCCGTGAAAGAGCGACTGGAAGGTAAGTCCGCGCAGAGGGGGAGGCGGGGGGAGTGGGTTGGAGTAGATGACCTCCAAGGTCCCTTCCAACTCTGTTACTGTTACAGGACTTAGGTCAAGAGCCCCTCCCCCCTCCAGCTAGAAGGAAGGAAAAGCAGCGCCGAAACGCTAGAGAGAAGAGGGCTCCCCTTGGGTCCGTGGGCAGATGGAGGGGGGAGGTGGAATAGATGACCTCTGAGGTCCCTTCCCGCTCTCTTCTGATTCTGGTGACTTCTCCCCCTCCCCACCAGGCCAAGGGAATCCGCCTGGAACCACCGGCAGCCAAGGATGACCTACCAGTCAACTATGAAGACAGCCAGGGTGGATCTCAGAAGAGCTTCTGAAAGGGTTTGTGTGTGTGTGAGTGAGTGAATATTTTGGAAAGGGGGAGATGCTCAGAATTTGCCCCCCCCCAAATAACCTCCAGGGCCAGTTTGGGATGCCCCCCCCCCATCCTGCTCTCAACCAGCCCCCTCCTTCTTATGACAGGGAACAAGGGAGGTTCTGCTGCCAAATTATGCGGTGGCCCTCCCCCAAAGAATGGGGGTCCCCCAGCCCCACTTCCCCCTCTCCTCCCTGCCCCGCCTTTTGCTCCTTTCCTGCCTCCCTTCAGGGACTCCAGAGCAGCTTCGGGGCGGGGCCTTGAATGGGGTGGGGGACCAGGCTGCGGCTTCTGGGGAGGGGGTGCTGACACGTCAAGCCCTCCGGGTGTCCAGAGCCATGTCTGACCCCTGTTTCCTTTCTGCTCTTCCAGGAAGCCATGGATGAAGACACCATGCGGGGTAAGCGAGGAGGCCACGCCTGGAATTTGAGGGGGGGCTTAGGGGGGCAAACACACTTGGAGAGCCAGTGGTGGGTCTCTCTCCATAGCGGGCAGAGAGAGCCTTTGCTGGCAGGCCCAGAGAAGGGCTGCCTTGGGCCCTCTGTGGAGACCCCTTCCCCACTCCTGAGCTGCCCCCTCCCACCTTCCCTGAGGGTCCCTCTGCCCACTGAAGTTCCTCTCCAGCCTCCACCCACAATCTGCTAGTCCTTTGACTCACCCTGGATGGCGTCTGTTGGGGGGGGGGATGCAGGACAGCCACGGAAGCCATTTCACTTGTGGGCTGGGGGGAACAGGCAGGCAGGAAGAAGGGGCTGCCCAGGGTCACTTGTGGGGAGGGGAGGTTTGGGCCTTGGATGGACCCATTTCAGCAAAGTCTCTGGATCAACTGGAAAGGATCCTTTGTGATTCCCCTACTCTGCACAGATTGTCCTCCCTGTAGGGCTGATCTCACTCTGTGCAAAACAAACCAAGTTGCAAATTTTGGGGGGAGACAGGGAGGGTCAGTCCTAGTTGGTCAAGTTTGCCTCTTTATTCTGCCCTCCCACCCCCAGCTCAGTGGGTCAGAGATCCTGGCGCAGCCCTTTGTCACTGGTCTCGAGTCTCTTCCGGATCATTCAACTTGGAACCAGCTTTGCTGGTGACGACCGGATGCAGTGACCATATTCGGATATATGGTGGTGGGGCACTGAGCTGGGGCTCACCCTTGGGACCCAGGCTGCCCTCTGAAACCAGAGGGTAGTTTTGCAATTTTGGGTTTCATCATTTAATCTGTGGGGTTTTGCTAAAACTGGGGTTTTCCGTATTGTGAGAATCTGCTGCGGCTGAGCAGCCCAATTTAGCAATTCTGGCAGAATCCCCCCAAACCATCATTGAACCATGTTAGGGCGGCGTTGATTCTTTTCCAAAATCGTCAACCATTTCCAGCCTGCTCAATGAGGCCCCATGTTGGATTATGGTCCCCTTTTTCTTCCTGGACACTTGATAAATCTCTCAATTCCTTTTTGTAATGTTGTATTCAGAACCCGCAGGTGAAGATGCCGAATTCCGGCTGATCCTCGTTGGAAAGCCCGGAGGCTGGGAAAAGCGCCACAGGGAACAGCATCCTCGGTCGGAAGGAGTTCGAGTCCGTTGTGTCGGCAAAGACCACCACCCTGCATTGCAAAAAAGGGCAGGGGGATTGGCAGGGTAGGATGATCTCTGTAGTCGACACGCCAAGCATTTTTGATTCCGAAAACTATGATGAGATTGTACAACGGACGATCGTGGCTTGCGTGGAGCTCTCCCGGCCTGGCCCCCATGTCCTGATTTTGGTGAGCCAGGTGGGACGCTTCACCGCCGAAGATGCAACCGCCGCTAAGTGTGTCCGGGATGTCTTTGGGGCCGAGTCCACCAGGCACACAATCGTCCTGTTCACCTGTGTGGAGGATTTGGGCGGGACCCCCCTGCAGGAGTACATCCAAAAGTCCAACAACAGGAATCTGAAGGGAGTGATTCGGCAGTGCGGGAACCGCGTCTGTGGGTTCAACAATCGGGCCGAGGGAGACGAGCGGAAGAGGCAGGTCTCAGTTCTGATGAAGATGGTGGAGAAAACAGTTTCAGCGAATGGGGGCAGATGCTACACCAACCGGCTATACAAAATACCCAACATTCGGGATGAGGACGTCAAAGCCTTCCTGCCCAGGAACAAAACAGTCAGAGAAAGGGCAGCCAGGACACCCTGGAGCTCCATCGAAATTGTCACAGTGGCTGTGTCCTGTTGCTTGTTTGTGGCCATTGTGATCGCCATTATTGTCATGGTCCACTATTTGTGAGAGGACTTCTCCTTTGTACCTCTGTAACCGTCTGGTTCGGGGCCCGCAACTGAATAGGACAGATACAGACGTTGATACACAGTTAGGACTGCAGAAACAATTTAATTTAATTTAATTTAATAATTAGATTTCTAGACCGCCCCCTCTCCCCGAAGGGACTTGGGGCGGTGTACAGGTATAAATTTAAAAAACCATACAAACAATAGTATACATAGCTAAAATTAGATTAAATAACCCCTGTACGAATTTATAAAAAAACTTCGACCATAAAACCAATCATAAAAATTTAAAAATAAAACTGAGGTGGGAAAGCTGGAATTAGGCCAGGCCAATTAGCTGAAACAGGTGGGTTTTAAGTTTCTGACGGAAGGAGCGGAGGTCGGTAGTCATTCTAATGTCAGAGGGAAGGTCATTCCAGAGGGTCGGGCCCATCACAGAGAAGGCCCTTCCCCTAGGCGTCGCCCGCTGTCACAGCCTAGTGGACGGCACCCGGAGGAGTCCCTCTCTGTGTGAGCGAATCGGCCGAAGGGATGTATGGGCAGGATACGATCCCGCAAATAACTAGGTCCTGTGCCATGGAGCGCCTTGAAGATGATGGTCAACACCTTGAAACGCACCCGAAAAGCCACAGGCAGCCAGTGTAGCCCGCGCAGGAGAGGTGTTACGTGGGAGTAGCTAAAGACTCCCGAGATTGCCCGCGTGGCCGCATTCTGAACCAGCTGCAGCCTTCGGGTGCATCTCAAGGGGAGCCCCATGTAGAGAGCGTTGCAGTAGTCTAGCCGGGACGTCACAAGCGCATGAGTGACTCTGCGAAGGGCGCTCCGGTCCAATAGGGGACGCAATTGGCGCACCAGGCGAACCTGGTGGAACGCCCCCCTGGCCATGGCTGTCACATAGTCGTCCATGGACAGCCGGGCATCCAGAAGGACGCCCAAATTGCGTACCCGATCCACGGGGGCCAGATGTTCGCCCCCAATGGCCAGTGATGGAATAAGCTGGTTGAACTGGGGCGCCGGTAGCCACAGCCACTCAGTCTTGGACGGGTTGAGCTTGAGTCTGTTATTTCCCATCCAGATCCGTACGGCTTCCAGACACCGGGACATCACTTCGATAGCATCGTTGGGGTGGTTTGGGGTAGAGATGTACAGCTGGGTGTCATCCGCGTACAGATGGCAATCTACCCCAAACCCACGAATGATCTCGCCCAGCGGCTTCATATATGCATTGAACAGGAGAGGCGAGAGGACCGACCCTTGTGGCACTCCACAAATGAGTGGCCTCGAGGTCGACCCTCTGCCCCCCTGCCAATACAAATTGCATTCGGCCAGAGAGGTAGGAAGAGAACCACCGCAAAACGGTGCCCCTCACCCCCAACCCCTCCAATCGATGCAATAGGATACCATGGTCGATGGTATCGAAAGCCGCCAAGAGGTCTAATAGGACCAGGATGGAGGAGCAGCCCCCATCTCTGGCCCTCCAGAGATCATCCACCAACGCGACCAATGCCGTCTCCGTGCTGTGGCCGGGCCGGAAACCGGACTGGCGTGGGTCCAGATAATCAGTTTCCTCCAGGTGACGTGGAAACTGTTGTGCCACCACACTCTCTACAACCTTCGCCAGAAAGCAAAGGTTGGAGATGGGACGGTAGTTGGCTAATAAAGCTGGGTCCAGGGAAGGCTTCTTGAGGAGAGGCCTCACCACCGCCTCTTTCAGGGCGGCCGGCAGGAACCCTTCACTCAAAGAAGCGTTGACTAACTCCTGGAGCCAGCCTCGTGTGACCTCCCAGGATGCCAGTACAAGCCAGGAGGGACACGGGTCCAATAAACGTGGTGGCTCGCAGTTGCCTATGCAGCCTGTCCATATCATCGGAAGTAACAGAGTCAAACTCCTCCCAGAATGGAACCTCACGACCCGCCTCCGACGTCCCTTCCAGACCACTAGCAGGGACCAACTCGCTTCGAATCTGAGCGATTTTGTCCTGCAGATACTCCCCAAATTCCTCTGCTCTGCCCTGCAGAGGGGCTTCCCGTGGCCTCTGATGGAGGAGGGAGCGGGTCACCCCAAACAGGGCGGCAGGGCGGTTATCTGCGGACGCAATAATAGTGGCACAATACTGACGCTTGGCCACTCTTAACGCCACGAGGGTAAGTCCGTAAATGGGCTCTCACCTGAGTTCGGTCAGATTCGGAGCGTGACGATCTCCATCTGCTCTCTAGGTGTCTCTTGTGGCGCTTCATCACCCTCAGCTCCTCGGTGAACCAAGGGGCCTGGGTGGTTCGCTGCCGCAAGAGAGGCCGCAAAGGCGCCACCCGGTCCAAGGCCCCAGACGGCCGCACTATTCCATGCAGACAACGAATGCCCACAACAATCGCAACCAGCCTCTACCGTTTAGTGAGGACCTGTCATGGGTCAGAAGGAGGGCTGTGAAAGTATCTTCAGACCCCTCCCATCCTGGACAGAATCTGTTTTGATTTCTCCTCTCAGAGGCAACACTATAGGGCAGGAGTGTCAAACTGGATTTCTTTGAGGTCCAGATCAGCATTGGAGTTATCCTCAGTGGGCTGTGGGGGAGGGGGGGACGAGAGACCAGACAGACTCTTCCTGCAATACCCTGCCAGCCAAAATGGGGTGCGGGAGGGCCCGGGGTGCCCTCTGTTTTGGCTGCCAGAGGAACTGTGGGCTGGTCCTTTGCTATTTCCAGGCCAGTCCCATGGGTATTATGGGGAGTACTAGGTACTCCCACGTAACACCGCTCCTGCGCGAGCTGCACTGGCTGCCTGTGGTCTTTCGGGTGCGTTTCAAGGTGTTAATTACTATCTTTAAAGCGCTCCATGGCTCAGGACCTAGGTACTTGCGGGATCGCATCCTACCACACACTTCCCTGCGACCGATTCGCTCTCACAGGGAAGGACTCCTCCGGGTGCCGTCCACTAAGCAATGCCAACGGGCGACGCCAAGGAGTAGAGCCTTCTCTGTGATGGGCCCAACCCTCTGGAATGACCTCCCCCCCGATATCAGAACCACCACCGACTTCCGCTCCTTTCGACAAAAACTGAAGACTCACCTGTTCCGTTTAGCCGGCCTGGCCCATTTATAGTTTTATTCTACCTCCTGGCAGATATTTTAATTGGGTATTTTTAGGGTATTTAAATATTGCTTTTAACTACTTTACTTCAGATATGTACAGTTTCTTATTGCCTCCTCTTTGTGTTTGTATCTTCTATTTATTGTTGTGTTTTTATTTGACTGTACACCGCCCCGAGTCCCTTTGGGGAGATGGGGGCGGTATAAAAATCTAAATAAAAGTAAAAGTAAGTAAAAAAAGATTTAAGCACCCCGCAGGCCAGATCCGGCCCACTGGCCTTGAGTTTGACACCCCTGCTACAAGGCATTGCACACCCAAACAACAAGACACAGGGAGAGTTTCCCACCCACCCACTCCTGTGCCATCACTCTGCTGAACAACGAATGCCCACAACAGTGTCAAAATACTTAGTCTTTTTCGTTCTTTCCTATTAACTGTCTGCTTATCTTCTTATGATTATAACTTTATAGCTTGTATCTTAACATTTATATTGCTTTATTTAGTATCCTATCAGGATCGCTGTCGATCGCTTGGTTTTTACCCTAGGACTATCACTGAGTGTGGTGTCTTATGATGATTTTATTGTATGATTGTGTTGCTTTATCACTTATTGCTTGTATGTATTCTGAGAGTCTCTGCACCGGAGACAAATTCCTTGTGTGTCCAATCACACTTGACCAATAAAGAATATTCTATTTTGTTCTCTCCTATTTTGTATTCTATTCTGTATTCTACCCCGCCGTGTTCTTTCCTTATTCCTTTTTCTTTCCAAAGTTTTAGGAGGGAGCAGATGATGCTGTGTTTGGGTGGGGAAGAGTGGGAGGGAGAGGTAGGACAGTGGGCACCCCCTTCTTTGAAATCTTCCCTCTGGGGGTGTCACTTTACGTCTTCCTATCCTTTCTCCAAAGAATAATGGTTGTGCCTCAAGGTGCTTTCTGCCAACGGATGGGAATATCTGTATCCCAGGGGACACATTCACCCATTCCTTATCTAAAGAGGGAGAGAAAACCTTTCCGCTTCCTAATCTGAACTCAGAATCGCTTGCCTGCAAAGTGAAAATCCCAAACACTTCTAAAGTTATAATTTATAAATTATTGGGCGAGCTGAACCTGAAATTTTACTCTACATAGATGATACTTCCGGATTTACCCAAGGAGCAGAAATATCTCCTCATCCCATTTCACCAGAACAAAACTCGGGCCTCTTTTTACCACTAGGGGTCTCAGAATGTGGCCGCTTTAAGAGTTGCGGACTTGGACTTCCACTCCCAGAATTCCTCAGCCAGCAAGTTTGGAGACTCCTGAGTTGGGAATGGGAATTTTCCTCCTTGTTTGGGAGGTCCCCCTTCACAGCTGCCATCCTGGGCCAGGGCAGCTGGAGGCCGGGTCCTACGCCAATCAAGCAGAGACAGCTGAAATTCGTTCCCTACAGGCCTAAGAAGCGGCTACTACAAGGACTAACAGATAAGGACATCCAGTCTGGGCTCACTCCCCAAGCAACTCAGATTTGCAAAAAGCAATAGGGGAGACCCAGAAGCTTCCCACCCCCATCGGGGGTCTGCCCTGCAGGAAATGAGAGGTGTGTATATCATGCAAAATAGGGCAGGATTACCATCCAATTTGCCAAACTCTTTGCGGTCCCTGGATAAAAGCCTCACTGGAAAGTGTGGCTCTACAGCCCCACCAGCCTCAGACGAGCGCCTAAACCCCCAGAGGTCTGGGAACAGTAAACTGCACTCCGTAAGCAGGTGAGCTTGGCGATTCCTGGATCCCAGGTACAAACGAGATACTACAATAGATGCTGTGAGACCTGCCACCACTTAACACCACAAAATAGAAATGACCCTCAGCTCTTATTTGTCGAGAAAGGCATTATCTGATGAGAAATGTGTTTTGGTAATGTAGAGACAGATCACGTGCCAAAATCCCTACCGTTTTCCCCAAAAATAAGACAGGGTCTTATTTTCTTTTTACACACAAAATATGGCTTGGGGCTTATTATGAGGGGAGGGTTTATTGTTTTGGGTGGCCGGGCGGCTGCTCTCTTGCGAGCGGGCTCCCAAAGAGCTGGGCACAGCCTCATGAGTGATATGGCTGTGTTGCGCTGTCGCAGCAGCACAACACAACAGCCATGAAGCAACCACACTCATGAACAACCATCCGGCAACCCCCCTTTCCAGCCGGGCACAGCGCCATTCACTGACCTAGGGGTATTGCCAAGCCGCGTGAGCGCCTATTCGCCGCTGCCCCGCTCCTGCAGCTTGGTGCCTTCGAAATGGCTGTGAATGGCTCTGCACGGCTGGAGGGGGGGCTTTGTGCGAGCCGCTGTTCCGCCCTCACTCATGCGCCTGCCAGCCTCAGGATGCATGGCCCAGCTCTCTCAGCTGAGCCAGAGCACGGCACCGCATGGCTTTTTCTGCGGCTTCCAAACCGACTCTTCCGGCAGTGGCCGCTCTGGGCGTATGCTCTATGGTTGTGGGCCAGCTGCCAGCAGAGCGTGCAGCCATAGAGCGTACGCCTAGAGTGGCCACTGCCGGAAGAGTCGGTTTGGAAGCCTCATAAAAAGCCATGCAGTGCCGTGCTCTGGCTGTGCGGAGAGAGCTGGGCCATGCATCTTGAGGCTGGCAGGCGCATGAGCAAGGGCAGAACAGCGGCTCGCACAACCCCCCCCCTCCAGCCGGGCAGAGAGCCATTCACAGCCATTTCGAAGGCGCCAAGTTGCGGGAGCAGGGCAGCGGCGAACAGGCGCCCATGCAGCTTGGCGATACCCCTAGGTCAGTGAATGGCGCTCTGCCTGGCTGGAAAGGGGGGTTGCTGGGTGGTTGTTCGTGAGCGTGGTCGCTTCATGGCTGCTGTGTTGCGCTGCTGTGACAGCGCAACACAGCCATTCATCCCTGAGGTTGTGCCCAGCTCTTTGGGAGCCCGCTCGCAAGAGAGCAGCCGCCTAGCAACCCTGTTGGTGGTACTAGTGCGATTAAGCACTAGCAATGAACCCCAGGTCGAGGTTATAACAGAGCAACCCTGTAAAGTATACGCAGCGTGCGATAGATAAAGCAACCACACTGAATAATGGATAGTAAAGTAACAAAAATAAACTTTACTTTTTGAAGAATATAGCAAAATCCATAAACACAGCCAAAAAGTCATACACAGAGAAAAAACAGTCCAATACCTTGTATAACTTGGATACAAGTAGCAAGTAACTTACACACAGTAAGTAGTAGCAACAGTAGTAACAGTTAGACAGCAGTTATCATACATCAAGCAAGAGAGAGAGAGAGAGAACGAGAACATCAGCTGCAATTTATATGCTGTAATCTACTAATTAGCAGATCTCCTCTCTTAAAGATACATAACATGCCTTGTGCAATATATTGTCTACCCAACTTGTTGGTTACACCCTAACATTCTCCCCTTTGGGTAGATCAATATATCCACTCACAATGTAAGATGATAATCTTCACATGATGTGGTATGTTTCACTGAACCTTGTGCCTTAGTGAAGTTGTCTGCTAAATTGTCTTCAGTTGAACATATATTCCAACTTTATCAGGCCATCCTTAATGCTTTGTCGAACATTAAGATACCTCAAATCAGTATACTTCGATCTCGTCTTAATAGCTAAACTAGTCGCCATTTTTATTGCTGCCTGTATTATTCTTCATAAACAGTAAAAGGTTCATTGATACTTAATCCCATATCTATAAGCAACTGCTTATAATATATCAGCTCAGTACATGTCAACGACAAACATGAAAACTCAGCTTCCATTGTGGATAAGCTTATGTGTTTCTGTCGTATCGACCTCCATCCAATCAGTACACCACCTAGCATAAAGGCTATGCCGGAAGTTGACTTCCTATTATCTATAGCAGCTGCAAAATTCGCATCAGCATAAACAGTCAAAACTAAATCCCTATTCGGTTCTAAATACAATGCATAGTGGATAGTTTTCTTCAAATAACGCAGCACACGCTTTGCTGCTTGCCAATGCCTCTCTGAAGGACTATCATTGAATCTAGCCAGTTGGTTCACACTAAATGATATATCTGGTCTAGACCAATTACTTAGGTACATTAGGCTACCTATCAAAGATTGATAGATTCCCTTATCAAAACCAGTACCCTCAGTTACCTCAGGTTTAAACTCCAATGCCATTGGTGTCTTTGCAGTCTTACATAGCTCCATGCTATATTTCTTAAGCAAATGATTAATTTTACCAGCCTGTGACAGCTTAAAACCTTTACTGGTTCTAACCACGTCTAAGCCCAGATAATGCTTAATTTCACCCAAATTCCGGATTTTAAATTTACTCTCTAATTGTGAAACAATGTCAATAGCTTCCTGTTCAGACCTAGTAATAATAGCTATATCGTCCGTGAACAAAAGCAACAACGAGATCAAACCATTTTTCACCCGTCTAAACAAACAAGGATCAGCCAAACCTGGAATAAATCCCATAGCTTTTAATTCATTTACTATGCATCTGTTCCACTCAAAACCGGACTTGTTTTAAACCATAAAGGCTTTTTTTAAGTCTCCAACAACCAGTCTGGCCATTAGAATCCACACCTGGTGGCATCTTCATATAAATGGTATGCTGCAATGGAGCATGCAGATACGCTGTTTCAACACCAATATGGGTAACATTACACTGATATTTAGCAGCCCACACCAATGATGCCCTCAACGTAGAGGCTTTCAAGCTCGGAGCAAAAACCTCATCGTAATCCCTCTCAGTTTGGGTAAAACCCTTGAGCAACTAAACGAGCCTTATAAATAGCATTGCCAGCAGCATCGTTTTTAATTTTAAACACCCATCTACAGCCAATTGCACTCTCCCCTGAAGGGAGCCTAGCTTCTTCATAAACTTTCAATTCCTGTAAGGATTTCAACTCCTTCTCCATATCTGTCTTCCACAATTTCTTTTCCTTTTCAGGATACAGCCTTAACTCTGCAAAACTAGAAGGTTCTATGCTAACTTGCAATACTACACTGGCTTGGTATCTGTCGGGTGGATGCCTGTCCCTAGTAGACCTCCTAGGCAATACAGGACTTGCAGGATCATCCTGTTCCACCTCACGAGTAGATTCTACATCTACATCTTCCTCCCCTTTCAGAGTAATAGATGGACCATCCTGATTCTCTAACTGCTCATTTGGTGTATCATGATTAACCAAACGATCAACATCTATATCATCACAAACCTTGTGAAACTCTTGTTCTAGCTTCTCCCAACCAACATGTTCTGAAAATTTAGCACTAGCACTGTGCATAATTCTCCGAGTTCCAGGTTCCCAGAACCTAAACGATCTATGATTGGAATTGTACCCAACAAAAACCATCTTTCCTAGCTCTGCTTTGATCCTTCCGTCTAGTCTGTGAGGGAATATGCACCCAAGCAGGGACACCAAATGTGTGTAAATAACTCAAATCAGGCTTCCTACCATGCCAAAGAGTATAAGGAATCATACCAGTAGTTGAGTTAACTACTATGTTCAGAATATGGTTTGCACACATTATAGCCTCACCCCAAAGCTTTTCTGACAAACCAGAATCAACTAGCATAGTTCTGGTCATTGCCTGCAATGATTGACCACGTCTTTCAATAAATGAATTATGTTCTGGCCTGTAGGGGGCAGAACGCCTATGTTCTATACCAGCATTCTCCAACATTGATGTAAACCTATGATTAGTGAATTCAGACCCATTATCAGTGACTAGGCAAAGTACTTTTTTACCCATTTTACGTTCAACAAACTTTAACCATTTAGTAAAATGTTGGAAAGTTTCTGCCTTTGATTTCATTACATAACAGAAACCATACCTAGAATAATGGTCCATAATGCTGAGTATATAGCAGGCACCTCCTAAGCTAGGTTTCTTAGGGCCAATTAGGTCTGCAAACACTACATCCAGTGGTTTAGATGTCTTGAATCCTTGAAACCGGTTTGCAGGAGTAACCTTACTTTTAGCCTGGTTACAGGCATTACAGTTAAGATATTTTGAACAAGGTTTCAAATTGATTCCATTAGATAGAATAACAGTTTGACGTACCATTTTAAAATTTACATGGCCTAAACGTCTATGAAGTAGATGTATACAGTTATCATGGGGCTGTTTATTCTTATAACCAGGTTCAGAACTCGCAATATTTAAAGAGTTCTCATGTAGAATAAATAAATTATTCTCCAAATTGGCAATAACACTATTACCTTCCTTTTCAATAATACATCTATCATTCTTAAATGTTACTGTAAACCCACATTTCACAAGGTCTTTTACAGATAATAGGTTAAATTTCATTTTAGGTACATATAACATTTCCACTTTTTCATTAATACATGGACAATAAGCTGTACCTTCACCTGAAGCCTTGATTTTCCAACCATTTGCTAAGGAAATATGCTGTTTGCTAGCCTTCATAGTAACAAACCTTTCTTTAACCTTAGTTATAGAATGTGATGCGCCACTGTCAACCACCCAGAAACTATGGTTTACAGCCTTATCAACCTTAGCTACAGTTACAGTAACATTGTTGCTTTTTCTTTTACTATTAGCAACACTCCTTTTCTTGCTATTTTTACAGTTCTTAGCAATATGCCCCTTACCACCACAAGAATAACATTTCTTAACAAAATTTACAGTTGAAAACTGTGTTTCTTCTTGTGATTGATTGTCTCTGAACTGAACTCTATCCTCTCTTCGTCTGGACTCTTCAAGCAACCTCCCGGTAACCTCAGATAATGTCAGTTCATCACGTGAAAGAACTTCCAATGAGGAAACCAAAGAGTCGTAGCTTTTATCAAGCGATGATAGAATAATATACACCTGTTGAAGCTCAGAAAAAATTAACTCTTTTTCTTGCAAATCCTGCAAAGTTTTCTTCATGAAGTCTAAATGAGCCAACATATCACCACCTTTTTGCAAACGGGCTCTAAACAGTTTCCGTGTGAGATGAATATGAGCACCCACACTGTCCCGAACATAAATTCTCCGCAATGTGTTCCAACACCTAGCAGCAGACTCTTCGCCACGAATATGGACCAGTTGCTGGTCATTCAGTGTTAGTCCAATAATGCAGAGAGCTCTCTCATTGTCCCTGTTAAACTGCGCAATCTTCTTCGCATCCTCATCATCAGCAGGATCCCAACCTGTAACATCCAGTGGGTTCTGAACCACAGACCACAGTCCTTCTCTACGCAGAAGTAGGGAACACTTCAAGGACCAGGAAACATAGTTGGTTCCATCAAACCGGGTAATCATGGAGAGTGCAGCAGACTGTTCATGTGCCATATTCACAAAAATAAACTATCCAAAAAGTGGTGCATAAAAATAAAATATTAAGGCAGGGTGTCTGGGCCCATAACCAATGTTGGTGGTACTAGTGCGATTAAGCACTAGCAATGAACCCCAGGTCGAGGTTATAACAGAGCAACCCTGTAAAGTATACGCAGCGTGCGATAGATAAAGCAACCACACTGAATAATGGATAGTAAAGTAACAAAAATAAACTTTACTTTTTGAAGAATATAGCAAAATCCATAAACACAGCCAAAAAGTCATACACAGAGAAAAAAACAGTCCAATACCTTGTATAACTTGGATACAAGTAGCAAGTAACTTACACACAGTAAGTAGTAGCAACAATAGTAACAGTTAGACAGCAGTTATCATACATCAAGCAAGAGAGAGAGAGAACGAGAACATCAGCTGCAATTTATATGCTGTAATCTACTAATTAGCAGATCTCCTCTCTTAAAGATACATAACATGCCTTGTGCAATATATTGTCTACCCAACTTGTTGGTTACACCCTAACAAACCCCCCTCTTCAGCTGGGCACAGAGCCGCTCACGAACCTAGCGGTATCCCAAAGGCGCCAAGCAACATAGTCACCTTTGCCTCCCCCTGGTTCCCGCGGCTTGGCACCTTTGGGATACCGCTAGGTTGGTGAGCGGCGCTCTGCCTGGATGGAGGTGGGGGGTTGTCAGGGGGCTTATTTGGGGGGGAGGGCTTATATTTTTGCCCACCAGAAAAATGTGGCATGGCCTTATTATCAGAACATGTCGTAACTTTGGGAAAACACGGTAGCTTCAAGATTTCCTTCTCTTAAGTGCCTCTCATCGCTGACCCTGCTCCCATGACAGATTAGGTTCAAGCAACATGTTTTCAAAAACTTCAAGTATTGGTTGATATGAAGCTGTATTCTCCACCCATTCGCCTCCCAATTGGGTGTCCTTGAAGCACCACCTCAGGGAGAAACAGTGGTTACTTTCACTTTCCCTCCACAATCTACCCTCCCAGAGTCGAGGGCAAGCTGCATTCTTAACCCATGTTTCTCCCAGCTGGGTAACCCTCGGGGAGACATTATGGTTACTTTAGCTTTCCCTCCAGCACTCCCCCTCCCAGAGTACAGGACAGACTGTCACTGCATGGCAGTGAAGCACAAGTGTAAGGAGCGTATGATGGCAGCTGATAGATGCTCACTTGGGAAACCTTCAGGGCCCAGGAGACCTGGCCGCCACCCACTTACGGCACCCAGACCTTGCTGCTTACCCAGCAGCACCCTCCTTCACCCCCAATCGAGGAGGCTTCTTCCCTGGCCTCTCCTTGAGCCACACTCCCGGGCCCGATGGAGGCATAGGCGAGGCTTCTGGGGTAACAAGCTCTGCTGGCGCTTCTGATTCTGCTTGGTCAGCTGTCTCTAGACCAGGCTGCGTCCCCTCAGCCATGCCGAAATAGGTCAGGTTCCGTTCAGGCAAAGGAAACCAAGAAGACAGCCAAGCAGGTAGTTCCTGGCAAATCTAATCTTTATAAGCCTATTCGCGATCCAAGTCACGAAACGCCCCCGTCACGATTCTCCCCACCAGTGGAAAGGCAGCCCCAAGCCACTGAGACCGCCATGGCTGACACCCTGCTGGATGTGGGGTGCTTGCACAGAGGCTGGACGGAGGGTTCGTGGCAAGGCTGCCGTGAGGATTTTGGCATTTTGGCAGAACTACAAAGTAATAATAATAATCACAATAACAAAGGATTAAAAAGAAAATAAGAATAGAATATAGAATAGAATAGAATTCTTTATTGACCAAGTGTGAATGGACACACAAGGATTTTGTCTCCAGTGCATAAGCTCTCAGGGTGCCTACAAGCAACAAGTGATTAATCATGATTAGAATCTTAAAATACAACCATCCTAAATCATAACAACATTCGGTGATAGCCATAGGATACTAAATAAGCAATCAACATAAAACCATGAGATACCGAGAGCAAAACCATGGTCGTAAGAAGCCAAGGAAATGGGTCATGGGAAAGATGAGAAGGATATTAGGAGATAAAGCCCTACGATTAGCTGGTTTGACATCCCAGGGCATGTGGGGGGGGGGCTGCCTTTGTGTCTGGTTGTTTTGGTGTGTGATGGTTGCCAGGGCAATAGCAACGGATGTGTGATGGCTCTCAGGTGGGCCAGCACTCAAACCTTGTGATGAAGCTCCCACAACTTCTGCTCCATGGGTGGATTGTTCTCACTGTCAGAAAATTCCTCCTCATTTCCAGGTTGAGTCTCTCCTGGCTCAGTTTCCATCCATTGTTCCTTGTCTGGCCTTTGGGTGCTTTGGAAAATAGCTTGACCCCCCCCTCCTCTCGGGGGCGGCCCCTCTGTCACGCTTCCAAGAAATACGTCCCTTGAAATAAAGCCGAAGGCATCCATTGTCTGTTACAGTCTGTTTATTAGAAACATATCAAATTGGCAAAGGACTTGGTGCCTTTCTTGAGTTTGGCCTTGAAGAGGTTTCTTTCCTTATCCCCGAAGCTTCTTCAGAATCTGAGGAAGCTTCTGGGATGAGAAGCAAAACCTCTTCAGGGAAATAACAAAGTCCAGTGGCCTTTTGGGGGGAGGGGAAAGCAGCCTTGGAATGAAGCAGCCAAGGAAAGCCATGGCTGTCTGTGCTGACCCAGGTGTGTTTGAACAGTAACCCCCAGGGGTCTCCATCGATGATGAAGACACTCCGGGATCAGAGGAGGGTACATAGCCATCCAGGCGCACTCTTCTTGTCCTCCTCCAGCATCTCTTCGGTGTAATAGGGCTTCAGCCAATTCTTCCGCGCGAGGTCATCCACCATCCGAATCAGCTCATCCACCTGTTTCTCCTGTTCCTCCCCTTCCGCCTTGTTGTTGAAAGCCAAGCACCGATTCCCACAACTCTCGATTTGCTTCCTCAGAGACTCCATGCTTTTCTCTCCCTCGCACAGCACCTCCTGAAGAGGGCGCGCCTCCAGGTCTTCTTTGCGGGTGAACAAGAGGATCAGGTAGGCCTTGGCCTTCAGGCTGAAGATGCTATTGATGATCTCGGTGACCTCCATCTCCTCCTGGCTGAAATGGCCCATACGGATGACCTGTATAATGACATGGGGACCCGGGGAGCAGAAGCTGAGGCATTTCTTAACTTCCTGAATAATCGTTGGCTGCAGGTATTTTGTATCAAAAAAGCCCGGTGTGTCGATCACAGCCAGTGTCCTCCCATCTGGCAGGATGCCCGTTTTCTTTTGACATCTGATGGTGATGGATGTGGGCTGCATCTTGGATATAAACACTTCCTGTGGGAACAAGGTTGCCATGGTATATGTGCAGATCAGTTTTCCTGATTGGAACACATATATGGAATTTGGGACTGAAATAAATTGAGTAATGAACATGGGTTGAGCTGGATGCCCACTGGGAGGGCCCCATTTAGAAAGCTGTGCTTGCAAAGTAACAGCTTGCAATGTGGAAAATGTAGCTGCACTGTGTATATTTCTGCATATCCTGTTCCAACCACATAACCATGAACTGTGATGTTTCCATGCCTTGCCGCACCTACACAGGAAACTATTGTGTACGATTCGCGGAACCCTGCCCTCTTTTTTACCCTAATAAAAAGAGCTCCCCGAGACTGCTCGCGGCGACGATTCCATCCCGAACGGTGTCAGAGCCTTCTTTTCATGTGTCTCGCCCCTGGTATGAGAGGCAGCCTGGAACCGGGCCAAAATTCCCTCAGGTCGCCACTGCTAGTGGGGCCCCATGGGATCGCCGCAGCTTCCCTCCCTAAAATGAGATTCCCGGTGGCACTTTTCCCGTTGCCGGTTTTGCCAACCATGACGATCCTCAGGTCTTCAACTGAAAGAAAGAAAAGGGACAAAGGGGTCAGAGGCTGAAGGGGAGAGAACGGCAAGAAGGTGGCAAGCAGCAGGGAGAGAGCAGAAGGGCTTAACGCATTCTGTCCACCCGTCTCTCCACAAAGGGAAAAAACAGCCCCACCGGTCAAAAACAGGACTGTAAAAAACAAGAGTAGAAATAAAAATTAAAATAAGCGAGAAAATGGTAAGAGAACACCTTAACTTATATAAATCTGCACGAATAGAAGTCACTGGGATCTTAACAAATAGAAATCAATAGGATCTTAATCAATAGAAATCACTGGGATCTGATGGATTACACCCCAGAATTCTGAAGGAACTGGCTGGTGTGATCTCATGTGGGAACAAGGTCGCCATGGTATATGTGCAGATCAGTTTTCCTGATTGGAACACATATATGGAATTTGGGACTGGAATAAATTGAGTAGTAAATGCGGGTTGAGATGGATGCCCACTGGGAGGGCCCATTTAGAAAGCTGTGCTTGCAAAGACAATAGATCTTAACAGGGACTTTCCAAACTGAGGAAGTTGCTAGCAGCATAGGAAACAGGTGGTAAAAGCGCTTAAGCAGGTATAGCTAAAAATAACCATATAAGGTAGAAATGCTTCATTGTAACCATATGTAACCAATAATATATTAGAATGCTTTTATTTCCTTATACACTCTTAATAAAAGAGGGCTTCAGATAACGTTCTGGGCCACTCATGCATCAAGAAACCTTGTGCGTTGTCTTCATTATGATTAGCCCACTAATTGCAGGAAGGCAAACCCGCAACTGGTGACCCCGACGTGATTCATCAGAATCAGTCTCGGACCGTCTGTACCTACTCGCCTGGAAGAGGCTGGCCTATCGACCTGTCTGAAACCCGACCGGTTACCCGTGAGTATGGGTGGGAAATTCAAGGGCAAGTTGAACATTTGCGAGAGTTGAAAGAATTAACTGAATTCTCCAATAAAATTGCCTCAAATGGAGGGAAATCTCTCCCTCATTTATTTATTTATTTATTTATTTTATCAGACTTATTAGTCGCCCCCTCTCCCCACAAGGACTCGGGGCGACGTACACAAGCAACGGTCTACGGACTACAAAGAAGGAGGTAAAAATAAATAAATACAATAATCAGAGAAGTTAAAACCCCAATAAGAATAAAGTTTAAAAGCTAACATTGACAATTAAAATTAACCAAGGGGTGGAACAGTTGTCGAGATTATGCCAGGCTGGCTAGCCGAAACAGGTGGGTCTTCAGTTTACTGCGGAAGGAGCGGAGATCGGTTGTTGTCCTGATGTCTGGGGGGAGGTCGTTCCAAAGGGTGGGACCCGCCACAGAGAAGGACCTACTCCTGGGCACCGCCCTCTGACAGTCTCTAGAGGACGGCACCCGGAGAAGGCCCTCTCTGTGTGAGCGAATGGGCCGCAGGGATGTATGGGGCAGGACACAATCCCGCAGATAACTAGGCCCTATGCCATGGAGCACTTTAAAGATGGTGACTAACACCTTGAAGCGCACCCGGTAGGCCACAGGAAGCCAGTGCAGCTCGCGCAGGAGAGGTGTTATATGGGAGAACCTCGATCTCCCCATGATTACCCGCACGGCTGCATTCTGGACCAACTGCAGTCTCCGGGTGCACCTCAAGGGGAACACCATGTAGAGAGCATTACAGTAGTCCAGACGAGACGTCACCAGCGCGTGAGTGACTGTGCGCAGGGCCCCCCGGTCCAAAAGGGGATGCAATTGGCGCACCAGGCGAACCTGGTGGAGTGTCCCCCTCGCCACGGCTGCCACATGATCTTCTATAGTCAGCCGGGCATCAAGGAGGACGCCCAAATTGCGTGCCCGTTCCACCGGGGCTAATTGTTCATCCCCGATGGCCAGCGATGTATCGGGGAGCCGGGAGCCACAGCCACTCTGTCTTGGAGGGGTTGAGCCTGAGCCTGTTGTCACCCATCCAGACCCGCACGGCTTCCAGACAACGGGACATCCCTTCGACGGCCTCGTTGGGGTGGTTTGGGGTGGAAATGTACAGCTGGGTATCATCAGCGTACAGGTGGTATCCCACCCCAAAACCACGGATGATCTCACCCAGCGGTTTCATATATGTGTTGAACAGGAGAGGTGAGAGGATCGACCCCTGAGGGACCCCACAAGTAAGGGGCCTCGGGGTCGACCTCTGCTCCCCTGCCAACACACATTGCGTCTGGCCAGAGAGGTAGGAGTGGAACCACCGCAATACGGTGCCTCCGATCCCCAACCCCTCCAGACGGCGCAATAGGATACCATGGTCGATGGTATCGAAAGCCGCCGAGAGATCTAATAGGACAAGGATGGAGGAACAACCACCATCCTTTGCCCTCCAGAGATCATCCACCAACGCGACCAAGGCCGTCTCAGTACTGTGACCGGGCCGGAAGCCGGACTGGTGCGGGTCTAGATAATCATCTTCCTCCAGGTGACGCGGGAACTGTTGAGCCACCACACTCTCAACAACCTTCACTAGAAAAAGAAGGTTGGAGACAGGACGATAATTTGCTAGCTCCTCTGGGTCCAGGGAAGGCTTCTTGAGCAGGGGTCTCACCACCGCCTCTTTCAAGGCGGTTGGTAAAAGGCCCTCACCCAATGAAGTGTTCACTAGCCCCAGTAGCCAGCCTCGTGTACCCTCCCAGGAAGCCAGTACCAACCAGGAGGGAAAAAAAGGAGTTAATTGGCCTTCTGTCTTACATTTGGCAACAGTGCCCATCTTATCCTGATAAAGGAAGTCTGAAAATTTCGACTGGACAAAATTGGGGGAGTATTTTCATGAGGCTCCTAGAGCCCCAGTTCAAATTCTGACTGCGTGGCGCGTAGTCATGGAATGTCTAATGATTCATCATAAATTTAACAATCAGACGCCTGCAGAAGCTACACCTCCCCCGTATGATTCTGCAATGGCTGTCGCTCCTGTGGTTATAATCACCAAAAAAGGAGCCACATCGGCCCCTCAGGAGCCACAAAACCCCTTGGGAGCTCCCTTGGAGCCTCAAGCCCCCCCTCCCTGCCCGGTGGGTGGTTATCTGATCCGTGCGATGGTGGAGGCTAGAAATAGGGGAGAATTGGAGGGGGAAGAGCTGGAAGCTTGTGCAGCTTACCCAGTGAACTTCATTGTGCCAGCGGGTGCTGCTGCTGGGGCAGCAGCTGTCCCCGTTTATAACCCATTGTGCTTTAAGTCTATTAAGGATTTGAAAAATGCTGTTCTTACCTATGGCTTGCAATCACGCTATACGCAAGGAATGCTAGGATCTTTGACCAATGCTACTACAGAAATGCTTTTGGCAGACTGGCAGTTGCTTTTTAACATGCTTTTAACCCCAGCTCAGTATGTTGTGTGGTGGTCAGAATATCAGAAACAGGCAGAAATAGCGACCCAAGCTGGATTGCCAAATAATGTCACCAGAGACCACCTTTTTGGTACAGGGACTCTTACAACAATAGCCCAACAACAAAACTAAGACAGAGCAGCTTTCCCTCTCATTAAGCAATGTGCATTGAATGCGATCAAAAAAGTGGATGACTCCACCTCTAAGCCCACTCAAACCTTTTCAAAAATAATTCAACAGCCAAATGAAAATTATTCAGAATTTTTAAGCCGTCTCCAATTGGCACTAGAAAGACAAATTGATAATGAGGATGCCCGAAATGAACTTTCTTTGAAATTGGCTTATGAAAATGCTAATAAGGATTGTCAAAAGGTTCTTCAACCTATATCAAATCGTCCCGGGGTTACTTTAGCTGATTTCCTTCAGGCTTGTCGCATCGTGGGTACAACTGACCACAAGATGGGGGCTCTTGCTGCTGCGTTGCAACAAAATGGCGCGTTTCCTGCTTCTTCTTCCTCTGCTTCTTCTTCTTCTGTTTCTTCCCGCCCTACCGGAAATTGCTTTAATTGTGGGAAACCTGGTCATTTCAAGGCTCAGTGCCGCGCCCTTGGGGGTGGTGCAAACAAGAACAATTTCCAAAGAAGCTCAAAACCAAAAACTGTCTGTCCCAAATGAAAAGGGGATTCCATTGGGCAAATCAATGCCCATCCTCCCCCCAAGAATTACAATCGGGAAACTAGATGTGGGGCACTCAGCCAGCCCCGCCTCAAAGGTTGAAACTCTTGATGATCAGGTTCTTTCTCACTCTTTTGAAATGGTTGCTGATGAAACAGTGACTTATTCTATTCCTGCCCACGTTTACCCTCTCTTTATCTCCCCCCGACTGAAACTCAAACTCCCTCCGGCGTTACCTGTGCTCATTTTCCCCAACTTGGACCTGACCTCTCAAGGGGTCATCGCTGCCCCTTTTTTTGCGCTCTTCTGACGCCTTTTCTGATCTGGCTTTATCTATAATGGTGAATTATCCTGTTACAATAAAAAAAGGGGAAGTGGTTGCAACTATGATTTTGTTGGAAACAGCTGCAGACACTCTGGCTTTAGAGCAAAGTGTGCAGCCTGCCCGCCCAACGGCGACATTTTCTCTCAGTGGCCGCTCTTTCTGTGGTCTTTTAGATACCGGAGCGGATGTTTCGGTCATACGTTCTGCTGAGTGGCCTTCCGACTGGCCCACAGATACCGCCCCATCTGTTCGGGGGGTAGGAGGAACGCAAGCTGCGCTTGTCAGCACCAATTGGCTTTCTGTTACATCACCTTCTTTGTCTGTTACTGCCTATATCAAGCCTGTTATATTGCCTTTACATACAAACCTGTGGGGAAGGGACTTGATGTCCCAACTGCAGGCTAAATTAATTTTACAATAACAATGGCTGAGTTTGTGCTGCGCTTGCAACTGAAATCGAATACTCCGGTCTGGATAGATCAATGGCCATTACCTTTAGAAAAATTGACCGCCTTACGCCACCTAGTGGCTGAACAATTAAAAAAAGGACATATTGAACATTCAGTTAGCCCTTACAACACTCCGGTATTTGTAATAAAAAAGAAATCTGGCAATTGGCATTTGTTAAATGATTTGAGGGCGATCAATAATATTATTCAACCCATGGGGGCGCTGCAGAGCGGTCTCCCAAACCCCAATTTGATTCCTCAAAATTATGACATGATGATCATTGAACTAAAAGATTGCTTTTTTTCTATTCCTTTGCATCCAGATAACAGACAGATTTTTGCTTTCACAGTCCCTGAATTGAACAATTCTCAACCCACCTGTAGATACCAATGGAAAGTATTGCCACAAGGCATGCTCAATAGTCCAACAATGTGTCAATACTATGTTGCTAGCATCCTTAAACCTTACAGATTGCTTTATTCTAACTTTTTAGTGTACCATTACATGGATGACATTTTAGTGGCTGCACCTGGCCCAAAGGGCACAGTGTTGGCCACCCTGCCTCAGCTTAGATGTGTTCTACAGAAGGGAGGCTTGCACATAGCTCCAGACAAAGTTCAAACAGCAGAACCTTTTTCCTATTTAGGTCACAAGGTACTTGCTTCACATGCAGTGCCCACAGTGCCTCATGTAAAGCTTCCTGAAAAGCCAACCCTCTTACAGCTACAACAATATTTAGGCGCCATTAACTGGGTGCGTCCCTACCTGGGACTCTCTACCATGCAACTCTCACCTTTGTTTTCAGCTCTAGCCAAAGGAAAGCATCCTGCAGACATTATTCCATTGCAGCAGGATCAGACATCAGTCATCCAATTGGTCAATCAGGCCCTTAGAACCAAATGGGTGGATCGAATCCAAGCAAACTTTCCAATGGTGCTCTTGTTGTTCAACACCCCAGGTTTACCAACAGGTGTGCTGGGACAAGTGACACCATCATTACTAATTATAGAGTGGCTCCACCTCTCTCACACATCCAAAACCACGATCACTTCCAAACCAACCCTGTTGGCCCTGCTTATCAATAAAGGCCGTTCTCGTAGCAAAGCTTTGGTTGGTATGGAACCATCTACTATCTATGTCCCGTGTTCTTTAACTACTCGGGAATCTCTTCTTATCTCATCTGAACAGCTGCAATTTGCAATGGAAGACTGGCCTGGAATGGTCTCTTGTCACCCTCCTCCAGACCCCAGGCTGCAATTGCTAAAAACTGTACCTTTCCTCTGGAACTCTCCTTTCAACCCTTTGCCTATCACAGATGCTATAACAGTGTTTGCTGATGGAAGCAAAAAATATGGTGCATGTGCCTGGCAGTTGAATGGCCGTTGGCAGACCAAAATTACTCCTCCACAGTCCTCTGCCCAGCGTGCAGAGCTGTATGCCTCTTTGCTAGCATTTCAACAATTTTCTGATCAGCCTTTTAATCTCATTTTGGATAGTCTATATGTCTCTCAAATTATTTCTTCCATCTATGAAGCTTATCTTTCCCCTTCTATTGAACCTACCTTGTTATCCCTTTTTCTTTCCCTACAAATTCTTATTTCAAAAAGACAACACTCATTTCATGTTTCTCATATCAGAAGTCATCAGCCTTTTCCTGGGCCTATCCAGGAAGGAAATGACGTAGCTGATGCTGCGGCGTCAACTGCTTCTACAGCCTTGACTCTACAGCCTGCCTCTTCCCTTCCTTGGGAAAGTCATTCTTATTTCCATCAAAATAAAAAGGCACTTATGAAACAATTTGGTCTCTCTTCAACAGAAGCGGCTGCAATCATTCAACAATGCCCAACATGCAGTCGTCAAGCATATTCAGTGCCTATGGGATTAAATCCTAGGGGCACTGAATCCTGCCAGATCTGGCAAATGGATGTCACCCAATATGCTTCATTTGCCCCGTGGAAATATCTACATGTTTCCATTGACACTTATTCTGGTTTCATAATGGCCACTCCGCAAAGGGGTGAGACCACAAAACATGTGATCAATCATTGCATTCGTACCTTTGCATCGCTGGGACGCCCAAAGGAACTCAAAACAGACAATGGTCCGGCTTACACGAGTACTGCTTTTGCAGATTTTTGTAAAAAATGGGAAATTGTCCACAAGTTTGGCATCCCTTACAATAGCCAAGGACAGGCCCTTGTAGAACGTGCAAATCAGATCTTGAAGCACGCTCTAGACAGATATATTGGCACACAGGGAAAAGCACCCCCTAACCTCCCAGCAGTGCAAAATATTTTAAATCTCTCCCTGTACACCCTGAATTTCTTGAATTTGACGAGACAGCCACCCACCACCACCGCCAGTCGACATTTCACCTCTTCTCCAGCTGTCAAGTCACCAAGACCCAAAGTCTACTATCGCTGTCTTCCAGATCCAACTTGGCAAGGACCAGCAGACCTTATCACCTGGGGCCTAGGCTACGCTGCGGTGCAACTGCCTGACCGTGTCCTCTGGGTTGCAGGTCGTCACATCCGCCCTTGCCATCTGAAAGTCCACGATGCAGCCTCTTTTACTGATCGCCCTGATGGCAATCTGGACTGCAAAACACAATCGAAATGTGTCCGCCGCCACGATCAACCAACCACCACCTCCACTGATGCTGATGCCGCCGACTGCCACTGCCCCAGTTAATGGAACCACATCTTTCACCTGCATCCTTACCATGGGTAGCCCTGGACCAATGATTTTAACATGGGCCCGGAAAGGCAAGGAGGAACATCAGCTGTCCAGCTCTTCTACCATTACCATTACCTCTCGTGTCAACCCTACATCATCTATGCTGACCTTTCATCACACCCAACTCTCAGACTCTGGTGTTTACCGGTGCCGGCTCCTTCGTACCCGCCTTCCCAATCGCAAAGTCATTTCTTCACTTGACGCTTTTCTTAAAGTTTCTCACCTGCCAAGACGAAAGCGAGCAACCACCCTCTCTCAGGATTGTGCGGAATGCATCCAGACCACAAAGTCAGGCACCCGCACTCGTCAGACATTAATTTACCACACACTGAAGCCAGACTGTGCAAAAGACCTGGACTCTTGCACTAGAAACAGCACTGTGTATGCCCGCTGCACTACCTCATCAGGAACTCAGTGTTATCAACCGCACGCCCTGGGCCCTGTTTATGCTTCTATTCACATATACGGGTATAAAGGGGGTAATTGGCATCCGAATGCAAAATTTCAAGTACTCTCAACTCTCTTTTCGCTTGCCCAACAACGTTCAGGGTATATTGCTCACAATACCTCCCGGAATCGCCCCTCAAATAACCAAAAGGGCTCAGTTTCAGTTTGTTTTGACGCTTGCACAGCCATAACTAAGGGGCAGGGTGATGGGGCTGCAGGGGTCACCTGTGGCTCCTTTTCATGGGAGCAATCATACTTAACTGTACAAAAATATCTTTTTACTCTTCGCAAGGTCCAATCCACTGGGCACGTTAGTTTTCAAGATGCTTATAACTATTGGTACACAGGCCTGATTGGAACCATCCAATCTGGCCCTGAGGGTTTTATTTATTTTATTTATTTATTTACTGTGCTTCTAGACCGCCCCCTCTCCCAAAAGGGACTCGGGGCGGTGCACAGTCCATGCAAGGAATACATCACAATATAATAAATAGGAAAATTAAATATGTAAAGTTAAATATGGAGGAGGTTAAAAATAGAGTTAAAAGGAACTGTACAGTTGGACAGTATATATAAATATAATTTTAAAACCCCTAAAAATAACACACAAATTAAATTAAAAACAATACCCCTAAAATAACCAGTTAATAGTACGTCTACCAGGAGGTAACAGTTGTAATTATGCCAGGCCCGCTAATTGGAACAGGTGAGTCTTCAATTTTTGCCAGAAGGAGCGGAAGTCAGTGGTGGTTCTGATGTTGGGGGGGAGGTCATTCCAGAGGGTTGGGCCCATCACAGAGAAGGCCCTACTCCTTGGTGTCGCCCGCTGGCATTGCCTAGTGGACGGCACCAGGAGAAGGCCCCTCCCTGTGAGAGCGAATTGGCCGCAGGGATGTGTGTGGGAGGATGCGATCCCGCAAGTAACTAGGTCCTGTGCCATGGAGCGCTTTGAAGATGGTAATCAGGACCTTGAAACGCACCCGAAAAACCACAGGCAGCCAGTGCAGCAACTTTACCTTAGGCCCGGCTGCCACCACATGTTCCACCGGTCACTGTAACACTGTTTGTTTATCAGCCCCTACTACGCACTCCCCTTCAACCCAGTACTATGGATTTGGTCTTGGTATTGATGGCACTGGAAAGGACCCTTACGGGTACATTGTGGTACGGGTTCAAACCCACATACTCTCCTCTTCCTCTTTTTCGGTGTTTTGGGAATATGAGGAAGAGATTTCAAAACTCAATCAACTCCCCGTTCCTCCTAAAGCCCATAATATGTTTATTAATTTGGCCGAAACTATAGCGAAAGAGTTGGTTATAAAAAATTGTTTTGTGTGTGGTGGAACTAATATGGGAGATCAGTGGCCATGGCATGCCAGAGAGGCAAATTATACTGAACTTGCAATATGGAAAGCAAACTATACCTATCTCCAACGAGCAAATGAAACTTGGCTATTGAGTTCTAATCTCGTTGGGCGGGTATGCTACCAAAGAAATAATGCTTCTAACAGAGTCCCAGTGGGAAATTTGTTGTGTCTGTCCACCTGGAATAATAATACATGGTGGTCTTCTAACAATGCCACCGCTCCCATCAATTCCCTTGCATCCATAGAATATTTATTGTATCTACAGGACCCTGAAAGTGATCTTTTACCATGGTTTTCACCTGACGGGCTATACTGGATTTGTGGCGCTTACGCATATAATGTTCTTCCCAAGGGATGGTATGGCTCTTGTGTTTTAGGTGTCATTCAACCTTAATTTTTCCTTCTTCCTCTTAAACGACGCCAAATACTTGGCGTACCTTTATATGATGAAGTAGGTCGCATACAAAAACGTGACATTTCTAGAATATCAAACAAAGTTAACATTGGCAACTGGAAAGATAGTGAATGGCCCCCCGAGCGCATTATTAGTTATTATGACCCTGCTACATGGGCCCAAGATGGCACTTGGGGCTATCGCACACCCATTTATATGCTTAATCGCATTATAAGACTACAAGCAGTGGTAGAAATCATTACCAACAAAACAGCTCTTGCTTTAAAACAACTCGCCAAAGAAAGTGCTCTTTCTCGCACATACATTATGCAAAATCGTCTTGCCCTAGACTATTTATTAGCCGGAGAAGGGGGAGTATGTGGAAAGTTTAATCTATCCAATTGTTGCATCCAGATAGACAACAGTGGAAAAGTAATTGAACAAATAACATCGGATATGGTAAAAATTGCCCATGTTCCCGTCCAGACATGGTCTGGGTTAGACTTCAGAGATATGTTTGGTTCATGGTTTCCCAAACTGCCAGGTCTTCAAGCTATTGTTGCGCTTATTGGAATGATTGCTTTAGGCTGCATAATATTACCCTGCGTTTTGCCAATCTTTGTTCATACTATCTCCAATAGTTTGTCATTATTGGCTGAAAAAAGGGTAACAGCACGAGTTTACGCATTGCTACACACTCGTGGCTCCTATCAAACCCTGCCTCAGGAAGATGAGGTGTCTGCAAAAGTTCCCCTCAACTTAGACAGTGAGGATGAGAACAAAGACACCACTGAACAAGCCTCTGACAGCATCTCCTCCTTCAAACATCCTTGTACTTCAGGCAGTGACTCTGAACAAGAGGATCGCTTCTAATAAAACAAAAGGTTTAAGGTTTAAGGTTTATTTAATTTATAAACCGCCCCCTCTCCCCGTAGGGACTCAGGGCGGTGTACAGACCGTTCAAAATCAAAGCAACAAAACATAACATAAGACACTGAACAAAACAACACACACATACTGTCTGTATATAAAACCCCAAAACCAATTTAAATAATTAAAAACAATTTTAAAACCCATTTAAAACCCCAATATAAAATTTAAAAAGCCATCCGGGAAAGATAGTGATAGATGTTCCCTTTGTAAATACAATTACGATTATAATTAGGCCAGACCAGCTACTCGGAACAGGTGGGTCTTGAGTTTCTTGCGGAAGGAGCAGAGATCAGAGGTGGTTCTAATATCGGGGGGGAGATCGTTCCAGAGGGTTGGGCCCATCACAGAGAAGGCCCTACTCCTAGGCACCGCCCGCCCACACTGTTTAGCGGAAGGAACCCGGAGGAGGCCCTCTCTGTGAGAGCGGATTGGTCGCAGGGATGTATGGGGTAGAATGCGATCCCGCAGATAACTAGGTCCCGAGCCATGGAGCGCTTTGAAGATGACAATCAACACCTTGAAACGCACCCGAAAAGCCACAGGTAGCCAGTGCACCTCACGCAGGAAAGGTGTTACATGGGAGTACCTAGTACTCCCCATAATAACCCGCGCGGCTGCATTCTGAACTAGCTGGAGCCTTCGGGTGCATCTCAAGGGGAGCCCCATGTAGAGAGCGTTACAGTAATCAAGGCGAGAAGTCACTAGGGCATGAGTGACTGTGCAAAGGGCGTCCCGCTCTAGTAAGGGGCGCAATTGGCACACCAGGCGAACCTGGTGGAACGCCCCCTAGCTACGGCCGTCACATGATCATCTAGCGACAGCCGGGAATCTAGGAGGACGCCCAAATTGCGTACCCTATCCACTGGGGGCAGTTGTTCCCCCCCGATGGCCAGAGATGGAACACATTGGCTAAAGCGGGGCGCCGGTAACCACAGCCACTCTGTCTTGGAAGGGTTGAGTTTGAGTCTGTTGTTGCCCATCCAGACCCGCACGGCTTCCAGACACCGGGACATCACCTCGACGGCTTCGTTGGGGTGGTTCGGGGTAGAAATGTACAACTGAGTGTCATCTGCATATAGATGGCACTCAACCCCGAATCTTTGAATGATCTCGCCCAGCGGTTTCATGTATGTGTTGAACAGGAGAGGGGAGAGGACCGACCCCTGTGGCACTCCACATGTGAGCGGCCTCAGGGTCGACCTCTGCTTCCCCGTCAACACACATTGCGTCCGACCGGAGAGGAAGGAGGAGAACCACCGCAAAACTGTGCCCCTCACCCCCATCCCCTCCAGCCGACGCCATAGGATACCATGGTTGATGGTATCGAAAGCCGCTGAGAGGTCTAACAGGACTAAGATGGAGGAACAGCCCCCATCCTTCGCCCTCCAGAGATCATCCACCAACGCGACCAAAGCCATCTCTGTGCTGTGACCGGGTCGGAAACCGGACTGGCGCGGGTCTAGATAAGCAATTTCCTCCAGGTGTCAAGGGAACTGCTGCGCCACCACACTCTCAACAACCTTTGCTAAAAAGGGAAGGTTGGAGACAGGATGATAATTGGCTAACTCTACTGGGTCTAGGGAAGGCCTCTTAAGTAGGGGCCTCACCACCGCCTCTTTCAAGGCGGTTTGTAGGAACCCCTCCTCCAGCGAGGCGTTCACCAGCCCCAGGAGCCAGTCACGTGTAACCTCCCGGGCTGCCAGTACAAGCCAGGAGGGGCACGGGTCCAATAAACATGTGGTGGCCTGCAGTCGCCCGCGTAACCTGTCCATATCCTCGGCGGCAACAGAGTCAAACTCCTCCCAAATAGGTACCTCAAGACTCGCCTCCTGTGTCTTCTCACGATCACTGAGGATGACCCATTCGCTCCAGATCTGAGCGATTTTGTCCTGCAGATATTCCCCAAATTCTTCTGCCCTCCCCTGTAGAGGGGCTTCCCGCGACCTCTGTGAGAGGAGGGAGTGGGTCACCCGGAACAGGGCGGCAGGGCGGTTTTCTGCAGACGCAATAAGGGTGGCATAATATCGGCGTTTAGCCACCCTTAGTGCCACAAGGTAGGTCCGTAAATGGGCTCTTACCTGTGTTCGGTCAGATTCGGCACGAGAGGATCTCCATCTGCTCTCTAGGCGTCTCTTGTGGCGCTTCATCACCCTCAGCTCCTCGGTAAACCAAGGGGCCAGGGTGGTTCGCTGCCACCGGAGAGGCCGCAAGGGCGCCACCCGGTCCAAGGCCCCGGCAGCCGCACTGTTCCATGCGGCCACCAGGTCCTCCGTCCGGGAGCGGGTCAGGGCAACAGGAAGGGGGTTGGTACAAGCGACCGGGCGTAACCAACGCCCGCGGTCTCCCAACCGACTGCAGAATCTTAAGATGTTAAAATAGGTGCTGCAAACGGCACTAAGTCCAGGAGAAAGGAAAGATGCAGAGGGATGTAGAAAGCCAGGGCCTGGGTATCGATGATAAAAGCGCAAAAGTCCTGGGTGGGGGATGATGGGTGTAGCAGACCAGTCAGTCAGTCTGTAGATGGTCTATAGATGGTCAAAGGATGGTCAAAGGATGGTCAAAGGATGGTCAAAGGATGGGTGGGCAGTAGAAAAACAGTAGGAAGACAATAAAAAGCAGATGGTCGATGGATGGTAAACTGGGGATAATAACAGGGCAAATGGTCAGTGATGAAGATAAAGGGCTGCTACCTTCGCTCCTCCCCTCTCCTTCGCTCCAGCAGCCGCCATTGCCTCTCCCTGTGTATCCCCAATATGTCCAGCACCTCACATCGCCGAGTTGCGCTGTTCCAGCCCCAGGGGCCATTTTCACCAACCTCCAGTGCCTCCGATGCCTCAGCTGGCCTCCAATCCTCCCGCCAGCATTTTGGCGCTTCGGCACTTCATCAGGCCTCCAGGGCTCCCAGCGCCCGGCTCCACGGCCTCTCCCGGCCCAACCAGCACTGATAATGACTTGCATCGCTCCTACTTTGCCCAGCCGCCCTGCACGTTCGCACACACGCCTCATGCCACACACACGCCAGCCGCTTTCGTCCCGACTTTGCCCCGCCGTCCCGCGCCGACCCACGCCATCCACGCACGGCATCTCTACAGTGGAGGCGGAGGCGGAGGCTACGGAAACGGCCGTAGCAGCGGCCGGCGCTGGCTCTCTCTCCTGCTCCCCGGCTCTCTCACCCTCGCATTTTCGGCCAGGTTTTCCAATCGCCTGGCCACCCTGGGGACCCGTTGTGGTCGTGATGGAAAGCCAGGGTGGCCCTCTGCTGTACAGAGGAGATGTGGGAACAAGGTCGCCATGGTATATGTGCAGATCAGTTTTCCTGATTGGAACACATATATGGAATTTGGGACTGGAATAAATTGAGTAGTAAATGCGGGTTGAGATGGATGCCCACTGGGAGGGCCCATTTAGAAAGCTGTGCTTGCAAAGACAATAGATCTTAACAGGGACTTTCCAAACTGAGGAAGTTGCTAGCAGCATAGGAAACACGTGGTAAGAGCGCTTAAGCAGGTATAGCTAAATATAACCATATAAGGTAGAAATGCTTCATTGTAACCATATGTAACCAATAATATATTAGAATGCTTTTATTTCCTTATACGCTCTTAATAAAAGAGGGCTTCAGATAACGTTCTGGGCCACTCATGCATCAAGAAACCTTGTGCGTTGTCTTCATTATGATTAGCCCACTAATTGCGGGAGGGCAAATCCGCAATCTCAGAACCATTGAACCATATTTTTCAAAGATCCTGGAGCACCAGGGAACTCCAGGTTGGAACTGGAGGTTGGAACAGAGCCAGTGTGGTCCCCATCTCCAAAAAAGGGAGGAAAAAGTAGATCCAGGAAATTCAAGACCCATCAGCCTCACATCATCACCTGGGAAGATTCTGGAAAAGATAATCAAGCAATGAATCAGCCTAGAGGTAAACAAGGTCATAACCAAAAAGCCAACACGCAGTTGCCAGAAACAAACCGTGCTGAACAAATCGTAAGTGAAAAACATTAGTAGACCCCAGAAATGCTGTGGATATAATTTATCGGGACTTCAGTAAGGCATTCGACAGAGTAGACTGCAAAGCTAGAAAAAATTTGGGATAGATAGCATCACTCCCCTGATGTATTTGTAACTGGCTGGCAAACCCTACTCAAATATTATCTAGACCCGCGCCAGTCCGGCTTCCGACCCGGGCACAGCACAGAGACGGCCTTGGTTGCGTTGGTAGATGATCTCTGGAGGGCCAGGGATAGGGGTTGTTCCTCTATCCTGGTTCTATTAGACCTCTCAGCGGCTTTTGATACCATCGACCATGGTATCCTACTGCACCGGCTGGAGGGGCTGGGAGTAAGGGGCACCGTTTTACGGTGGTTCTGCTCCTACCTCTCCGACCGGACGCAATGTGTGTTGGCAGGGGAGCAGAGGTCGACCCTGAGGCCTCTCACTTGTGGGGTGCCGCAGGGGTCAGTCCTCTCGCCTCTCCTGTTCAACACATATATGAAGCCGCTGGGTGTGATCATTCGTGGTTTTGGGGTGGGATATCATCTGTACGCTGATGACACGCAGCTGTACATCTCCACCCCGAACCACCCCAACGAGGCCGTCGAAATGATGTCCCGGTGTTTGGAAGCCGTACGGGTCTGGATGGGTGACAACAGACTCAAGCTCAACCCCTCCAAGACGGAGTGGCTGTGGCTTCCGGCCCCCCGGTTCAACCAGATGATTCCATCTCTGGCCATTGGGGGTGAGCAACTGGCCCCCATGGAGCGGGCGCGCAATTTGGGCGTCCTCCTGGATGCCCGGCTGTCCATGGATGACCATGTGGCAGCCGTGGCAAGGGGGGCGTTCCACCAGGTTCGCCTGGTGCGCCAATTGCCCCCCTATTGGACCAGGGTGCCCTTCGCACAGTCACTCACGCACTGGTGACGTCCTGCCTAGACTACTGCAATGCTCTCTACATGGGGCTCCCTTTGAGATGCACCCGAAGACTACAGTTGGTCCAGAATGCGGTCGTGCGGGTGATTATGGGGAGTACGAGATACTCCCATATAACACCTCTCCTGCGCGAGCTGCACTGGCTCCCTGTGGTCTATCGGGTGCGTTTCAAGGTGTTGATTACCATCTTCAAAGCGCTCCATGGCACAGGACCTAGTTACTTGCGGGATCGCATCCTGCCCCATACATCCCTACGACCAATTCGCTCTCACAGAGAGGGACTTCTCCGGGTGCCGTCCACTAAGCAGTGCCAGAGGGTGGCGCCCAGGGGCAGGGCCTTCTCTGTGATGGGCCCAACCCTCTTGAATGACCTCCCCCCCGATATTAGGTTTACTACCGACCTCCGCTCCTTCCGTTCAAAACTCAAGACCCACCTTTTTCAACTAGCCGGCCTGGGTCAATTATAGTTTCATCTTTATCCTCCTGGCAATCTTTTAAATTTGTAATTTTATACTGGGGTATTTAATTTTAATTTTATTACGACTATTCCTAGGTATTGTACTACGCGATTTGACACCTCCTCCACCATCCGGCCAGTAAACACTCAGCTGCGTTCAGCTGCCCTGAGTCCACCCTGCAAGGGATTACGGCGGGGTCATCAAACTAAGATGGCAGGAATAGCCAACGCTCTGGAAGGGAGGTTTAAGAACACGGCACCTCCCACACTAACCGAGATTTACCTGACTCAGCTGCACCCATGTTGCTCAGATGCTCCTCGGTCGATCTTCAGGGTTTCTAACGGGAAGAGCAAACCCAGCAGGAATGAGTGAGTGCTTTCAGAATCCTCTTCTGGCAGGAAGGAAGTCACAGGAGCGAAGCTGAAGGTGCACCAGAAAAGAAAGGGGGGGGAGAGGTGAGGCTGGGCTGTTTTCTGGATTCTTCCTGTTGTGTTTTTGAAGGCTTCCATTTTGCAAACAGAAATGCCGGTACTTCGTTATGACCACAACTGAGTTCAATGCTTCTGTCGTTAAGTGAGACATTCGCTAACTGCGTTTTAACCCCATTTTAGGGCCTTTCTGGCCACCGCTGTTAAGTGAACCCCACAGTGGATATGTTAGTCCCCCAGTTGTTAAGCGGACTTTGCTTGTCCAAAGGTCGTAAGAGGGGATTGTGTGACCCAGGGATGTAAGTATGAGCCCGTCGTCAAGCATCTGAATTTTGATCCCGGGATGATGGGGAGGCTACAACAGTCATAGATGTGAAAAACAGTCCTAAGTCAGTTTTTCCAGGGCCTTTGTAACTCTGGACGGTCGCTGAACGAACGGTCGTAATTTGAGGACTGCCTGTAATGATGGGAATGGCAGGCGCTTTAATAATTTGATGGTTTTTTCCCTGGCTTGGATGTATTCGTAACGTGGAAAACGTTCCCTATGTATTGTTTTTAAGATAAATCATTCATCCAGCAGGACTTCCTTGTAATAAATATAGCTCTGATCTTAACTTAATAAACTGAAACTTGCTTTAAAGATGAAAGGCAGCCCATTGCGTGGTGGCCTAGAGGTGTGGACCTCTCGCCTCACAATCAGGAGGCTGTGAGTTCAATGCTAGGTAGAAGCAGATCTTTCTCTCTCTGGACGGGTTGAGAATATGTCTGCTGAATATAACTCTGCATTGGTGCCAGGAAAGGCACCCGGCCACTAAACACGCAGCTCCGTTCAATTGCCCAGACTCCACCCCAAAAGGGATTATGGGGCAGGGAAAATCCTGTGTTCTGGTGGTCAGCTTCCCTCTGCCCCTAGGAGCCCCTTCCTTCTGCCCCCTCCCCTCCCCAAGGCTGCCAAGGGAGACCGCCCCTCCCCGTACAGCCCGGAGGGCCAGGCCAACGTAGCCTGAAATGGCTGGAGGTGCTTTCCATAGTCCAGGGGTGTCAACTGGATTTCTTTGGGGGACGGAGCAGCATTCAAGTTCTCCTCCGTGGGCCGGTGAGGGAGTGGAGTGGGCAGGACGTTCCCTCCTGCAGTACCCTGCCAGCCAAAAGGGGGTGAGGGGGCCTGCGTGCAGCCCCCCTGCACCCCATCTTCCCCCTCTATGGCCTCCTGCAGCACTCTGTAGGCCGAAAATGGGCTGCATGGCGCCATTTAGGCCCATTTTCCAGCTATTTCTTCCCCCCGTTTTCTGCTTATTTGGGGGGCATTTTTCACCCCGTTTTTCAGTCATTTTTTGGTCCTGTTTTCTGCCCATTTTCCACTGGTTGTGGCCTGTTTTCGACTGGCAGAGTGCTGCAGGAGGCCATGGGGGGGGGGAGAAAACGCAGGGGCCATTTTAGCCGCCAGAGGCACCAGCTGTCCGGTCCTTTGATATTTCCAGGCCGGCACTGCAGGCCGGATTTAAGCACCCTGCGGGCCTTGAGTTTAACAAGACTGCCGTGGAGACGGCCAAGGTGCCTGACGGGAGGAGAGCAGCTTGAAGAGAGAAGATCTGCACAGCCGCTTTCCTTCAGCCCCTCAACGCAGAGCAGCCTCTCGTCCCCACAGACCCTCAGTGGGGGAAACACAGTGATTTGGACTGTAATAGACCTGTTCTCCAAACAGGCACACCTCATACCCTGCAGCAGACTACCCTCGGCTCACAAGCTGGCCAAACTTTTCGTGAAGCACATCTACCGCCTGCATGGTACCTCGAAGAATTATTTCAGACAGAAGGGTCCAGGTCACGGCCACATTCTGGGGGGAGTTCCTGTAGTCCAGTGGTTCTCAACCTTTCTAATGCTGTGACCCCTTAATACAGTTCCTCATGTTGTAGTGACCCCCAACCTTAAAATTGGGCTCTAGCCTTCCCTTCGTCGCCACATTCCTTTATTTTATGTTCCCCGCCTTGTTTTACGACTCAGAAATAGTACCTCTTGGCTTCCGTAGTTCCGCCCATCAACCTTTGTCGCCCGGAGCGAGCTGCTTTCCCAGAGTCCTCTGGGCTTCATGCGTCTCTCTCCATTCCGGTTCCTACTTCCCCCCCACCCACCACACACACACACACACACACTCCGATCTTGGGCACTTGGCCACCTTCGGCGAGAGGAGCAGCAGAAGCACCTCCCCTACTGGGGTGAGGTTTTGTTCTTTCCTCCTCCAGCCGCATGTGCGGTGATCCCACCTCGCAGACTTCCAACCAGTAACCCCATCCCATGTCCCCGGTCTGGTCTCCCTTCCTTTCTTCTCTGTTCAGTTTCCAGCTAACGGTCTCTCCCTTGGATCCCGGTGGAACTAAGCAGAGCTGGCTCGGCAGAGCCAGGCCTGCGCTGGGGGGAGGGGGGAAAAGCAATGTCAGGTGGAGACTCGGCTGCTGCCGCAGCCTCTCCTCAGCTGTTGCCCTTCTCACTGTCCAAGCCTCCTCCTTTGATGCAGCTCAACCCTGGCAAAGGTGTGCGCCTTATAGGAACACCCGGGCCAGAACAGTTGTCGAAAAGTGCCCGCATGGGAGGCCGGCCGGACTGGCCTGCCGGGAAGCCCGTCAGTCTTCTGGCACCTCTTCTTCTGACGCGCGGGGGAATCCAAGCCACTCCTTCCCTTTGGGCTGGCTTCTTTTGCCGCAGGAGGCTCCTTGAAAGGGGCAGCGGCAGCAGAGGTGGTAACAGTGGTAACAGGCGCCTAAAGTTTGCATTGCGAGTTTAAGAGCAGGCTCCCGGCTCTAAGTGGAAAGAGTGCCTTTCTTTTAAAAAGAAAAAAAGGAAAGAAAAAACAAAACAGCCGCCAATCCTAGTTTTTTATGTTTGTGTTTCTCCTCCTACTTCCTTGCGTGTGCGCCTGCGTGTGTATGTGGGTGTGTGCACGCCAGTGGTAGGTTTCAAAAAAATTTAGAACCTCTTCTGTAGGTGTGGCCTGCTTTGTGGGAGTGGCTTGCCGACCATGTGACCGGGTGGGCGTAGCCAACTTGTAAAATGTGGTGAAACTCACTTAACAACGCTCTTGCTTAGCAACCAAAATGTTGGCTCAGAAACTCTGGAATTTGAAGCATGCAAGTCTTAAAGCTGTCAAGTTACAAGACCGTTGCACCCCTAACCCTTTAGAAAAAAAACACCCCAGGGGTGTTCAAACTTGACAGCTTTAAGACTTGTGGACTTCAACTCCCAGAATTCCTCCTCTCGCTCTTCATGTTGATGATGTGCGGACGGGCAGGGGGGAGGGAGCTGGAACCGGTTCTAAACGGCACGGTAGATTTGTGGAGCCTCTTCTATGGAAGAGGTTAGAACTGGCAGGAACCCACCCCTGCATTAGGGGGCTGGAGGACAAAACATATGAAGAATGGTTGCAGGAACTGGGTGCATCTATTTTATGAAAAGGACTGGGGATAATAAGAGAGCAGCCTCCCAATATTTGGGGAGCTGCCCCAAAGAAGAGGGGGTCCACTTCTTCTCCAAAACACCCGAAGGCAGGACAAGACGCAACAGATGGAGATTCATCAAGGAGAGAAGCAAGCTGGAACTAAGGAGAAACTTCCTAACAGCGAGAACAATTAACCAGTGGAACACCTGGCCACCAGAAGCCGTGGATGGTTTTTAAGAACACAGCCATTTACCTGGAATGATAAAGGGTCTCCGAACAAAAGTGTGTTTTTCTTCACCCAGAGCTCCTCGGGCCTCCAGCTGAAATCTTCATGTCTGTTTGAGAGACTGGGCAGCCACTTGTCTGAAATGGACTCTAGGGTTTCCTGCCCGAGCAGGGGGTTGGACTAGATGACCTCCGAGGTCCCTCCCAACTCTGTTATTATATGATTCTGCCTCCCTCTTCAGGTGGTCCAGGAGGATGCTGTGGCTGATGGGACTAAAATCTTCAGAGAGCTTGGGCCCCTTCCCAGCCTGGGGTCATCCCAAAATCGGGATCCAGGAAGGGCCTTTTATCCTCACGCAACGGGTTACGGATGACATAGCTAGGTGGGACCTGAACCCCCAAGTGGAGAGGTCATCCCAGCAGGGGCTTCCCCCAAAGGAGACCCAGATGAAACATGGGTAGATCACACCCTCCTGTGGGACTCCTCCCAGGAAGGGCCCAAATTCCAAGAGGTTAAATCTCAGGTGGGAGATCTCGACAGGAGACAAGAAACAATGGATGGAAACTAAGCAAAGAGAGAAGCAACCTGGAATGAAGGGGAAACTTCCTAACAGGGAGGACAATTAACCTGTGGAATAGCTTACCTTCAGAAATCGTGGGTGCTCCTCACTGGAGGTTTTGAAGAAGAGACTAGTTTCTCCAGCTTGAGCAGAGGGTTGGACTAGATGACCTCCAAGGTCCCTTCCAACTCTATTCTAACTATTCTAACTAGGCTGCTGTGACACTAGCTAGGAAAGTGGGGGCACTGAGCTTGGATGGGGGGGACTTCCAGCCTGGGTGGACCTTCAGAATCCTTTGACTCTCCCCAATCCTTTGAGATGACTCATATTTATGACGGTTACGTGTCCTGGGATCACGCAATCCCCTTCTGCGACCTTCCGACAAACCAATGAGTCAACGGGGGAGCCTTCTTCCGTATAACCATCGTGATACAAACTGAACCAGGGCAGGGATTCACTTAGCAGCTCAATCGAGGAAGCTCGTACCACGGGGCGCAGCTCACTTCACCATTGTCTCACTTAGTGATGGAACACTTGGGCTCCCTCGGGGCCATAAGTTGAGGGCTACCAATAGGAAGGCCGTAACATGGGGCAAAGCTCACCAAACCATTGTCTTAGTGATGGATCATTCAGTTCCCATTGTGGTCATAAGTAAAGGACTACCAATGATTTCTCTTTCAGGTTGGGAATTTTACAATATATCTCTCAACCGAACGACAGAAGTCACTTAACTGTCTCAATCCCGCTCCTTTGAAACCCAGAAATCCTAAACTTCGGACCACAATGGAGCTCAAACATTGACGTCACTAAGTGAAACATTTCTCACACGAATGACTGGACTCGATTGTGGCTGCTAAACCGCGAATTACCGGTAATCCTTCTTCGCAGTTTAGCTCCTTATGTGTGGGTTCCTGCAATGAGTATTTAGCTTCTTTCGCGGATTTTCCGCCTCTAGGGCCGCTCTTGAGTTCTGCCCCATTTTACGCCCTTTCTTGCCACAGCGATGAAGGGACTCACTGCCATTGGTAAGACAGAAACGCGGTTGTTAAATGAGTCCGTCTTTCCCATTGCCAATAAGTCACTTGTCAAGAGCCTCACATGAGCCTCACGGTCATTAAGCATGAAAAACAGTCGCAAATCACTCTTCCGACTGTCGGAAGTCACAAAGCGCTGAAAAAAATCCCTGACTAGGCCAACTGCGGAAGCCTCACAATTCGCTTCACAACTGCCTTAAGCCGTGGAAATTCTGATCCCAATAGAATCTGGGAGGGACCTTGGAGGTCTTCTAGTCCAACCCCTGCCCATTGACTTCCATCCTAAATGTATTCACCGCCAATCCCAGCATCCAGCCGCCTTCCAACAAAAACAACCAAAAAAATGTGGTAAGATGATATTACGAAATTTCATTCGATACGAAGCAGCTGAGTTTGTCTGTTGCAATCGTCACCTGGATTTACGGCAGTTCATTTAGTGACCATTCAACGGGACAACGGCACCAAAAAACCTCAGACTTGTGACTCTTGTTCACAGGTTATGACCTTGGTCGCATCCCCGTGATCGGGATCAAAATTCAGACATTTGGCAACAGACTCACACTTACGACCAAAGGTCAACGAGACTGCCTTTTGCGACCTGCGGAACAGAGACATCCGAGGTGTGTGTGTGTGTGTGTGTGTGTGTGTGTGTGTGTAGAAAGCCAGATTCACTTAACAGCCAGCTCGCTCAATGATTGACCGTGGCGATTCGCTTAACGGCGGCGGCTGCAAAGGATGAGGCAAAACCTCTCTGAACAAATGTCTCGTTTCACAACGTACATTGTCGTCGTAAAGTCGAGCATTAACTACCCAGCTGGGGCAATGCAAGGAAGAATCTACCGGCAGGGCAGTGCCTCGTGTGCCCTCAGAAATGGCTCCGTGTGCCGCCTGTGGCACGAGCGCCATAGGTTCGCCATCACGGCCCTAGAGAGTTGCCCCTACATGGGCCCATGGGAGTCTGACAACCAATCAGAATACATTTCTTACACAGGAACAGGAAACAGACAGGTGGGACTGAACAGGTTATAAAAAGCCTAGCAAGCCCCTCCCTTGGCCCTTCATTTCTTCTCCACCAACATTGAAGCATGTGATCACCTTTTCTGTGCAGGACTCAAGCCATGTGGTCTTTTCCACCATTAAAACCATCTTTCCAAGCAGCCTCCATGTCTCCAGTGTCTTTTTCTCCACTTGGAGCCGAAGCCAGAAGGACATTTCTTTCAACAAGATCTAGCTTGCCATTGCTTTCATCATAGGTCTGAGAAAGTTTCTTTCTTTCTTTCTTTCTTTCTTTCTTTCTTTCTTTCTTTCTTTCTTTCTTTCTTTCTTTCTTTCTTTCTTTCTTTCCTCTTCCTTTCTTTCCCCCTGATTTGTTTCCCTCTCTTTTCCCTCTCTCTCATTCTCTCCCTTCAGCTCTCTTTCATTTCTTTCTCCCTCTCCCCCTTCTCCCTCTAATTTGTTTCCCTCTATTTTCCCTCTCTCCCATTCTCTCCTTCCAGCTCTTACATTTCTCCCTCTCTCTCTTTCTCCCCTTTTCTCTTTCATCTCTTTCTTGTGCTTGCAAGCAAAATACCCTCCTGGGCCAGGATCAGGGTGGCGGGGACAGAGTAGTGAGTAGCTGGCTGCGGTGCGTAGGAGTCTCCTCAGCGCCAGACTCAATTCGGTCCCCTTCGTGTTGACTGAGGAAAGAGCCAGAGCAGTCACCTCTGGATGCAGAGTTCCAGAGCCCTGCGCAAGGAGAGCTCTTCCCTCACTGCACACAACCAGCTGCGACTGCTGCTCCCCATTCTCCTCCTTCCTGAGCCAACACGAAGGGGACTGCGGCTTGCGCTGACCTGAGTCTGGCGCTGAGGAGTCTCCAGTTACTCACCTCATTACACAGTGGCGACAGCGGGAGGAGAGTCATTGTCCCCTCCGCCTTGATATTTTGCTTGCTCGCACGCGCGCAAGATATGAGCACAAGAAAAGGGCTGGAGTTCTTCCCGACCCTGAGTTGCCTGTGAAGGGCGTGGAATCGCAAAAGCAGGTGAGAGGCTCGTGCCTTCTTGGAGCGGAGAGCAGATTGCGTGATTGGGTCAGCAGGGAGCCGCAGGAGAGGGGCCAAAGCCTATTAAGACTGTTAACCCATGTTACATTCTGCCCATCAACCTCCATCACTCGGAGTGAGCTGCTTTCCCAGCATCTCTCTTCTCCCCCTCCTCACCTCCATTCCAACTCCTACTTTCCCCCACACACACACCCCTCTCCTTCCGCCACGTGGGGAACCTGAGCCACTCTTTCCCTTCGGGCCAGCCTCTCTGTGGGGGGCTCCTCGGCAACCCCTGTGAAAAGGTCGTTCGACCCCAAAAGGGGTCACGACCCACAGGTTGAGAACCGTTGCTCTGAAACAAATACTAAGTCATCGGCATAGGCTTGGTTTATTAGTTCACTTTATGAAATTTATAAACCGCCCCCTCTCCCCGAGGGGACTCGGGGCAGTGTACAGACAGAAATAAGATACACAATAAACAACAAAATACAAAACCCCAGACAAACAAATTGAGCACAAAGTCTGTACAATAGTCATAAATTAACTAATGATTAAAACCAATTAAAATACCCCAGAATTTATAAATTTAAAATACCGGCCAGGAAGGTCGGGATTAGATTATGATTATAATTGTGATTGGGCCAGGCCAGCTAATTTGAACAAGTGGGTCTTGAGTTTCTTACGCAAGGAGCGGAGATCAGCAGTAATTCTAATATCGGGGGGGAGGTTGTTCCAGAGGGTTGGGCCCATCACAGAGAAGGCCCTACTCCTGGGCACCGCCCGCCGGCATTGCTTAGCGGATGGTACCCGGAGGAGTCCCTCTCTGTGAGAGCGAATTGGTCGCAGGGATGTGTGGGGTAGGATGCGATCCCGCAAATAACTAGGTCCTGAGCCATGGAGCACTTTAAAGGTGATAATCAACACTTTGAAATGCACAGGTAGCCAGTGCAGCTCGCGCAGGAGCGGTGTTATATGGGAGTACCTAGTACTCCCCATAATTGTCCGCGCGGCTGCATTCTGGACCAGCTGCAGCCTTCGGGTGCATCTCAAGGGGAGCCCCATGTAGAGAGCATTGCAGTAATCAAGGCGGGACGTCACCAGGGCATGAGTGACTGTGCGAAGGGCGTCCCGCTCCAGTAGGGGGCGCAATTGGCGCACCAGGCGAACCTGGTGGAATGCCCCCCTAGCCACGACCGTCACATGGTCATCCAGCGACAGCCGGGTATCTAGGAGGACGCCCAAATTGCGCGCCCTATCCACAGGGGGCAGTTGTTCACCCCCAATGGCCAGGGATGGAACCCACTGGCTGAAGCGGGGCGCCGGTAACCACAGCCACTCAGTCTTGGAGGGGTTGAGCTTGAGTCTGTTGTCTCCCATCCAGACCCGGACGGCTTCCAGACACCGGGACATCACCTCCACGGCTTCGTTGGGGTGATTCGGGGTAGAGATGTATAACTGAGTATCATCGGCATACAGATGATACTCAACCCCGAACCCTCGAATGATCTCGCCCAGCGGTTTCATGTATGTGTTGAACAAGAGAGGTGAGAGGACCGAGCCCTGCGGCACCCCGCACGTGAGCGGCCTCAAGATCGACCTCTGCTCCCCTGCCAACACACATTGCGTCCGACCGGAGAGGTAGCAGGAGAACCACCGCAGTACGGTGCCCCTCACCCCCATCCCCTCCAGCCAACGCAATAGGATACCATGGTCGATGGTATCGAAAGCCGCTGAGAGATCTAATAGGACTAGGATGGAGGAGCAACCCCCATTCTTCGCCCTCCCGAGATCATCCACCAACGCGACCAAAGCCGTCTCAGTGCTGTGACCGGGCCGGAAACCGGACTGGCGCGGGTCAAGATAATCAATTTCCTCCAGGTGTCGAGGGAACTGTTGCACCACCACACTCTCAACAACCTTCGCTAGGAAGGGAAGGTTGGAGACGGGACGATAATTGGCTAACTCTACTGGGTCCAGAAAAGGCTTCTTAAGCAGGGGCCTCACCACCGCCTCTTTCAAGACGGCCGGCAAGGACCCCTCGCTCAACGAAGCGTTCACTAGTCCCTGGAGCCAGCCTCGTGTGACCTCCCAGGCTGCCAGTATAAGCCAGGAGGGACACGGGTCCAATAAACATGTGGTGGCCCGCAGTCGCCCACGTAACCTGTCCATATCCTCGGCGGCAACAGAGTCAAACTCCTCCCAGAATGGTCCCTCAAGACTCGCCTCCGACGTCTCCCCTGGATCACTAAGGGAGACCCATTCACTCCGGATCTGAGCGATTTTGTCCTGCAGATATTCCCCAAATTCCTCTGCTCTACCCTGCAGAGGGGCTTCCCGCGGCCTCTGTGAAAGGAGGGAGCGGGTCACCTGAAACAGAGCAGCAGGGCGGTTTTCTGCGGACGCAATAAGAGTGGCGTAGTATGGGTCTCATATTCTTCATTTTTAAATCTTAAACCTTTTATTCCATGGTTCTTCCCAATTTCATTTATTAATATTTCCAGAGTTAGTATAAACAGCAAAGGACAGGGGGGGCATCCCTGTCTAAGTCCCCTTTTTTATTTCGATCTTCTCTGTTAGTTCTCCATTCATCAGAACTTTGGCTGTCTGGGTGTTATAAAGTTTTTCATTTTTGTAAATTTTTCTCCAAATTTCATCCTATCTAATTATGTTGTTACAAATTTCCAAATTACATTGTCGAATGCTTTTTGTGCATCAAGGAAAACCAGTACCAATTGCTTTTCTGGATGCACCTCATAATATTCTATTATATCTAGGATGACTCTCGTATTATTTTTAATGTGTCTGTGAGGTAAATATCTGTTTTGGTCTGGATGTATTCGTTCATTTAGAACTTGTTTAATTCTTCCTCAAGCAGGCTCTTTTTGTCTGTCTCTTTTAATCGCACAATGGCCGCTTCAGGTAGTGTCGCCTCCTCCTCCCCACTTCCCCTAGCCCCTCACCCCCACCCCATCCCCACCCATCTGCAAAAGCCAGCCTCTTTCCTCTGCTCTTTGCATGCCGCTTTGCAGAGAGCCCCACCCATGTGCCCTTCTCCCAGTCTCCCAGCAGCCTTTCCATCAGAGTAGAGCTGGAAGGTACCTCGGAGGTCATCCAGTTCAATCCCTACTGAAGCAGGAGACCCATACAGAGTAAGACACTTGGAAGAGACTTCAGAGGTCATCTAGTCTAACACCCTGCTCAAGGAGGAGGCGGCTTGCAGAATTCCAAAGTTGGAGGGGAAGTTGGAGGTAATCTAGTCCAGACCCGTGCTCAAGCAGGAGGCCCTTACAGAATCACAGAATCAGAGTAGCAAGTGACCCCAGAGGTCATCTAGTCCAACCTCTGCTCAAGGAGGAGGAGGCTTACGGAATTAAAGCGTTGGAGGGGACCTTGGAGGTCATCTCGTCCAACCCTTGTCAAGCAGGAGAGCCTTACAAAATGACAGAATCACAGCTTTGGAAGGGACTTCAGAGGTCATCTAGTCCAACAGCAGGAAACTCTTACAGAGTAAGACACTTAGAAGGGACTGATGGATTCAGAGATCAGCCAGAGCAGGGGTCATCCAAAATGTCCGTCTGCCTTTTGCAGAATTTATTCTTTTTCAGAGGCCTTTTAAAAAAAAAAATATGAAAGACAACATAAAAAATTATCATCCATTACATACGACATGTTGTTTGGTTATAAGTGTTTGTGCATCCATATTTTCAATTACGTATACAATCACAAAGTTTCCATCTAATATAACTAAGTACCTCACTTTCATTGTACATCATATATTCAATGATGGCGAATATTTCTTTCTTTTTAGCGAACCTAATTCCCTTATATTCTTAATTGTCTATTTAATAACAATATACCTTTATGTAATCACTTATCTCATTCTGATTATTTTTACAGTGTAAAAGAATTTACCAACTGTTTATGTTTATACATCACTACTTTTGATTGTGCATAATCCCGCCAATCATCCATCAAGTATACTTATGTTCATTGTTGTCCTTGTACATAACACATTCAAGCACAAATGTTATTCCTTCATTTTTAAAAAGAGTATTCTAAGTACTCACTTCATACATATACCAATCTTTCATTACTTCCTTATTAAACTATTTATCAACAACAAGATATCTTTATAATATACATTACTACTTAGTTATGCATAATATCACCAATCATCTATCAAATATACATAGGTTCATTATTATCCTTATCCTTCATTTTAAAACAAAATATTCTAAATTATTCAATTCATATATATGTCAGTCTTTCATTGTATCGTTATTAATCTATTTAACAACATATTTGTATTATCACTTATCTCCTTCGATTAAAACAAATAAAAAAAATTTCATTTCCAGGTTTTTTTATCAAGCCACAAGGGAAGGGACTTCAGAGGTCATCTAGTCCAACCCCTGCTCCAGCAGGAGACCCTTAGGGTAAGACACTTGGAAGGGACCTTGGAGATCATCTAGTCCAAACCCCTGCCCACGCAGGAGACCCTTACAGAATCACAGGGTTGGAAGGGAGCTTGGAGGTCATCTAGCCCAACCCTCTGCTTGAGCAGGAGACCCTTACAGAATTACAGAACAACAGAGTTGGAAGGGACCTAGTCCAATTGGCTGCTCAAGCAGGAGACTTACAGAATCATAGAATGACAGAGTTATGAGGGACCTCAGAGGTCATCTAGCCCAGCCCCCTGCTCAAGCAGGAGACTTACACAATTACAGAGTTGGGAAGGGACCTCAATGGTCATCTAGCCCACCCCTGCTCCAGCAAGACACCTAAAAAGCTGTCCAGTCTTTACCTAAAAGCCTCTGGTGATGGAACACCCATAACTTCTGGTGGCAAGCAGTTCCATGGGTGAATGGTCCTCAGTGTTAGGAAGTTTCTCCTTCATTCCAGGTTGCTTTTGTCCTTGATTAGTTTCCATCCATTGTTTCTTGTCCTGCCTTCTGGTGCTTTGGAGAATAGGTTGAGCCCCTCTTCCTTGGGGCAGTCCCTTAGATATCCGTTTTCTTGCAGACATTTCATGACCCAACTATGTAACACCATCAGGACTAGAAGGACATGCGATTTGTAAAGAGGAGGAGGAGGAGGAGGAGGAGAAAGCAGAAAAGAATTCTGGGGGTCTTTGGTGTTCTCACAGCTTGGTTGTTTTCTTGGAGACGTTTCACGACCCAACCAGGTAACACCATCAGGACTAGAAGGGAATGGGATTTGTAAGGAGGAGAGGGAGGAAGACCATAGGGTTTTGGGTGCTCTCTTAGTGTGCTAGTTTTCTTGAAGACATTTCATGACCCAACTAGGTAACAGCATCAATGCTAGAAGGGATTGTTCGGATTTCCAGTGTTTTATGTTTTCACCGAGTCCTGGTCAATCTGATGATTGATGGCTCCTTGATGACACCCCCCACCTGGTGGTCAAGCAGATATTACAGGGTGTGTGTGTGTTTGGAACAAATTAGCCTGGGATCGGTGCCCTGTGTGTGTGTGTGTGTGTGTGCGTGCCTGCGTGTGCATGTCCCTCCCTCCCTGTGTGTCTCTGTGTCTGTCTCCCTCCTTCCCTCCCTCCCTCTTTGTCTGTCTGACTGTGTCTCTGTTTCTCTCTCTCCCTCCCTCCCTCTCTGTCTGTGTGTGGGAGTCTGTCTGTCTGTCTCTCCCTCCTCTCTGTGTGTTTTTGACTGTCTCTGTGTCTCTGTCTCTCTTTGTGTCTGTCTATTTGTCTCTCTCTCCCTCCCTTTTTCTCTCCTTCCCTCTCTGTCTCCGTGTCTCTTCCTCTCTCTCTCTCCCTCTCTTCTATCTATCTATCTATCATCTATCTATCTATCTATCTATCTATCTATCTATCTATCTATCTATCTATCTATCTATCATCTATCTATCTATCTATCTATCTATCTATCTATCTATCTATCTTCATCTATAATATATATATATATATATATATATATATATAAACTAACAACACAATTTCAGGAAATAACATTTCCAAACTGCCAAGCAGATGATTTAAATTTTATTTAAGTGCCTTTTATTTCAGAGAACAATTCATAGATGACAGAGAAAAACATTACTCCTGTGGGCAAACATATTCCAATAGCCATCTCAGGGGTTGCCCCAAAGAAGAAGGAGTAAAGCTATTCTCCAAGGCACCTGTGGGCAGAACAAGAAGCAATGGGTGGAAACTAATCAAGGAGAGAAGCAACTTAGAACTGAGGAGAAACTTCCTGACAGTTAGAACAATTAATCAGTGGAACAGAAGTTGCCTGCAGAAGTTGTGAATGCTCCAACACTGGAAGTCTTTAAGAAGATGTTGGATAGCCATTTGTCTGGAATGGTATAGGGTTTCCTGCCTAGGCAGGAGGTTGAACTAGAAGACCTCCAAGGTCCCTTCCAACTCTGCTATTGTATTATTGTATCCAAAACCTTTCCATCTCTTCATCCAAAGATTTTTGTTGCGCTCAAAATAGGCCCACAAGAACCCAAAAACTGTGATTTACAACTCAACAAAACTTTGGCTGAGAGTTTGATATTTGGAGAGCAGTCTCTAAATTTTGCAGCTTGGCGTCCCATCTGGGGCAGGGGAGACGGGGAACTGGGTTGTGCGAGCGGCGGGCTGGTGTGTCTGTAGCTTGACTCGTGCGAGCGATGGGGCCGACATGCACACCCGTGCACATACATGCAGTTCAACTGTAAACTGAGCTACATACACATGCGTGTGCACACCGAACCATGCAAGTTGAATTGCAGACGTGTGTCCGTCGGCCAAGGGCTTGCGCGAGTTGAGTTGTGCATGTGTGTGTGCCGACCCATGGTCCAGTTTCAAATAGGCAACTTCATGGTAGTGGGCTGCTTTAAGGCGACCAGCTAGAGATGCTGGTTCTTCGTGGAATCGGCAGGGAACCGTGGGAGTCGGTGTCCCAGTCCCCACTAAAGTGGGAACCACATAAGATGTGGTTCAGGCGACTCGCAACACCAACGTGCAAGCCCGATGTCCCCATCCACATGTTCACAGGACCTTTTGCCACTGGGATTTCCTGCCGAGTGGAGCCTGCCAGGCTGCTCTGAAAAGATGATCCCGGACGGTCCCCCCCAAAACGCTGGAGCAAACCTTGCCACCCTGAGAACTGCTCCCCGTGGTGGCTCACCAGCTGTGCGTGGAGACAGCAATACACACTTCTACTCTACACGGATCTAAATGCATCCCCCACTGGCCAAGAGGGAAGAGAGATCATCCAAAAAGCAGAGGAACTAGCTCCCCAAACGATCTATCTCAATGTTTACTTTTGATTTTTCCCCACCAAACTGGAAGATCGTTTTGAAAAAAAAGTTTGGCTTTTTTGACCCTTGTGGGTGAAATCTCTCGAGGCTTCTTGACTATCTCCTCAACCATCTCTATCAGCTCAGAGACCTGCTCCTTCCTTTCTTTTTCCTCGGCCTTGTTGTTGAACCCGCAGAAGCGATGGTGGCACTTCTTCATCAGCTCATGCAGATATTTGTTCTTGGCTTCTTCGATGTAATTCTTCAGGGAATCCCCTCCCAGATCCTCCTTGCAGGTGAACAGGACGATCGTGCGGCTGGCGGACTCGTCCCCAAAGATTTTCCAGACGCGCTCGGCAGCCTCTTTATCTTCGGCCGTGAAGCGCCCCACCTGGGTCACGAAAATGAATGCATGGCGACAGTTTTTCAGATCCTTTTCCAGGGATTTCTCCAACTCTTTGAGGTCGAAATTAGCTGGCGTGTCGATGACAGAAATTTTCGTCCCCGCACAGGTTTCCTGCTCCTTTTGGCACTTTAGGGTGGTGGTGCTTACTGCCAAGAGGGACTTGAACGCCGGTCGGCCCAGAATGGTGTTGCCCGTAGCACTCTTCCCACCACCGGACTTTCCAACCAGGATGAGGTGGAGTTCGTCCCCTGGGGGTTTGGAAGACAGTGTTAGGGCAATTACACTGCTCAATGGAATTCAGTTCATGTATTCAACTGTTGACGAGAGAGAGGGGGAGGGGTAGGCAGGCAGAATCTGGCCAATGGGGCTGCCTTGGAAACAGCAAAGCAGCGGCCCGTGGTGCATTTGCCAGAGAAAATGGAGCTCGGGAAGACCACGGCCGTCTTGAGTTCCATTTTCGCTGGCAGAGCTATGCAAAGGATGCTGAGCTGGCCATGCCCACCCTGGCCATGACCCCCGACACCCTCCCCCGAGGTCAAACACAGCCCTGATGCGGCCCTCAATGAAATTGAGTTTGACAGCCCTGATTTAGATGATATATGAGATACATGAGAGAGAGAGAGAGAGAGAGATGATAGATAGATAGATGATAGATAGATGATAGATAGATAGATAGATAGATAGATAGATAGATAGATAGATAGATAGATATAGATAGATGGATAGATGGATAGATGGATAGATGGATAGATGATATAGATATAGATAGATAGATAGATAGATAGATAGATAGATAGATAGATAGATAGATAGATAGAGATAGATAGATAGATAGATAGATAGATAGATAGATAGATAGATAGATAGATAGATAGATAGATGGATGATAGGTAGGTTGGAACATATAGAGATAGATGATAGATAGATAGATGATAAAGAGAGAAGGGGGAGAGGGGGAGAGAGGGAGATCCAGAGAGACAGATATCCACACACAGACACACACACAGACACATACACACATTATCCCTGTGGACAAACGTATTCCAATACCCATCTAAAACCTTTCCATCTTTTCATCCAAAGACCCACAAGGACCCAACAACAGTGATTTACAACTCAACAAAACTTGGGCTGAGAGTTTGATATTAGGGGAGCAGTCGCTAATCTTTGCAGCTTGACATCCTGTCTGGCGCAGGAGAGAGGGGAACCGGGTCGTGCCACCAGTGGGCTGGTGCATCTGCAGCTCCATTCGCACAAGCGACGGGGCCGGTGCACACACCCAGGCATGTGCACACAGTTTAATTGTAAATTGAGCTGTGTACACATCTTGCGAGTTGAGCTGCACGCCTGTGTCTGCCAGTCCAGCTCTCACGTGAGTTGAGCTGCACATGTGTCCATGCGTGCCAGCCCATGGCCCAGTCTCGAATAGGCCATGGCCTGGTAGTGGGCCGTGGTCCATGGGTTGGGGACCCCTGCTTTAAGGGGACCAGCTAGAGATGCTGGTTCTTCATGACATCAGATGGGAACGGTGGGAGTTGTCGTCCCAACCCCTATCAAAGTGGGAATCACACAAAATGTGACTCGCAACGCCAACTTGCAGGCCAGATGTCCCCATTCTACATTCACAGGAACTTTTGCCACTGAGATTTCCTTCCAAGTGGAGAAGGGGCTGCCCTTTCGCTTAGAAAGATGATCCCGGATGGTCCACCACGAAGGCCAGAGCAAATGTCACAGCCCTGACAGCGTCTCCCTATGGCGGGTCGCTAGCTATGCAGGGAGACAGGAATACACATGTGTACATGGATCTACATGCATCCCCCTCTGGCCATCACTGGGGAGAAGTGGAGGGGGAAGCGGGGTCATCCCAAAAGCTGAGGAACTAGCTCTCAAAACAATCTATCTCAATATTTACTTTTGATTTTGCCCCCCCCCCCCCCCCCAAATCAGATATTTTTGAACAAATATTTGTTTTTTTCTGAACCTGGTGGGATGAAATAGGGTTTCCCTCCATTCTCCTTGTCTATCTTCTCAACCATCTCCATCAGCTCGGAGACCTGCTTCTCCCGCTCATCTTCCTTGGCCTTGTTGTTGAACCCACACAAGCGATGGTCACACTTCTTCATCACTTCACACAGATGTTTGTTGTTGGCTTCTTTGACGCAATTCTTCAGGGAATCTCCTCCCAGATCCTCCTTGTGGGTGAACAGGATGATCGTACGGCTGGCGGACTCGTCCCCAAAGATTTTCCAGACGTGCGTGGCAGCCGCCGCGTCTTCTGCCGTGAAGCACCCCACCTGGGTCACCAAAATGAAGGCATGGAGACCTGACTGGCACATGTGACGACAGTTTTCCAGCTGCTTTTTCAGGGATTGCTCCAACTCTTTGGAATCAAAAATAGGTGGCGTGTCAATGACAGAAATTTTCCTCTTCTTCCAGGTTCCCTGCTTCTTTTGGCACTCCACAGTGGAGGTCTTCGCTGCCACGAGCGACTCGAACACCCGTCGGCCCAGAATGGTGTTGCCAGTAGCACTCTTTCCACCTCCAGACTTTCCGACCAGGATGAGCCGGAGTTCGTCATCGTCCCCTGGGGGTTTGGAAGACAGTGTTAGGGCAGAGTGTGGTTACACTGCTTAATGGAATTCAGTTCATGTATTCAACTGATGACAGAGAGAGAGAGAAAGAGACAGACTGACAGACAGACAGAATCTGGCCCCCGGGGCCATCCTGGAAACAGGGAAGCAGCAGACCGCAGTGCATCTGCCAGTGAAAATGCAGCTCGGGAAGGCTACAGTCTTCTTGAGTTCCTTTTTCTCTGGCAGAGCAATGCAAAGGATGATGAGCTGGCCATGCCCCCCGAAAACCCTCCCCCGAGGTCAAACACAGCCCTGATGTGGCCCTCAATGAAATTGAGTTTGACACCCCTGATATAGATGATAGATACATGAGATAGATAGATAGATGATTGATAGATAGATAGATAGATAGATAGATAGATAGATAGATAGATAGATAGATGATAGAGATAGACACATATAATGATAGATAAATATAGATAAAATAATGGTAGATAGATCGATAGAGAGAGAGAGAGAGAAAGAAAGAAAGAAAGAAAGAAAGAGAAAGAAAGAAAGAAAGAAAGAAAGAAAGAAAGAAAGAAAGAAAGAGAAAGAAAGAAGCAGGAAACAAGAAACAACAGATGGAAACTAATCTGGGAGAGAAGCAACCTGGAATGAAGGAGAAACTTCCTAACAGGGAGGACAAATAGCCAGGGGAACTGCTTGCCACCAGACGTTGTGGCTGCTCCATCACTGGAGGTTTTGAAGAAGAGACTGGATAGCTATTTGTCTGGAATGGTAGAGGGTCTTCTGCTTGAGCAGGTGGTTAGACTGAGGTCCCAACTGCGTATTTCTATGATTCTATAAAGGTTTGCAGCTCAAGCAGAGGGTTAGACTAGAGGACCTCTGAAGTCCCTTCTAATTCTGTAATTCTGTAAAACTCCTGCTCGAGCAGGGGGTTGAACTAGAAGACCTCTGAAGTCCCTACCAACTCTATGCTATGCTTCGACACACGCACACTGAGCCCAACCCTTCCGCTGTGGTAGCATTGGCAAGCCATGAAGCAAAATTCTTGGTCAACGCTCACCTTCTTCCTTCGCTTCGGCTCCGTGGTCCTCCGGGGGCCCCTGAAAGAGAACCAGGAAGCAGGTCAGACAGCAGACGGTGACGCCCCAAGATAGAGCAAGAAGAGACTGGGCAGTCACTTGTCTGAAACGGTCTCGGTCGGGTCTCCTGCTTGAGGAGGAGTGTGGGAATGAGGTCGCCATGGTATGTGTGCAGATCAGTTTTCCTGATTGGAACACATATACGGAATTTGGGACTGGAATAAATTGAGTACTGAATGCGGGTTGAGCTGGATGCCCACTGGGAGGGCCCCATCTAGAAAGCTGTGTCTGCAAAATAGAACAATGCACAACGGAGACTTTCCAGGCTAAAGCAGCCTAGGGAACACACAGTCCTAGCTGATAAGATACTAACACCAAGAAGCACCGCTTGAGTGACAGGCAAATGTATTGTATGTAACCAATGATAATTCAGATGCTTTTGTTTCTGCATACGCTGCTAATAAAAGGAGGGTCCGGAATTCATTCTGGGCCCACTCGCTCCGAGGAAAAACCGTGCGTTTGTCTTCATTCCCCTTGAGTGGGTCCGCCTTGATGCGGCCACCCCCGGAGGAGACCCGGGACATACCGCATTCTGGTGACCCCGACGTGATACCAAGCAGCGTGATCGTCGCGCACGTGACCCTCTGGTATACGTTTTCGGACCGTCCTTACCCACCCACTCGAAGGGAGTTACGCATCATCCCGTCTGAAACACGGCTGGGGTAACGTGAGTATGGGCGGAAAGTTATCTCAACAACAGGTCGCGCACCTGAGGGAATTGAGAGAGCTAACCGATTCTTCCTCAAAAATCTCTTCAAACGAAGGGAAAGCCCTCCTTCGTTTGAAAAACAAAGAACTAATTGGACTTTTAACCTATGTTTGGCAACAATGTCCATCAAAAATCTCTACATGGACAAAATTGGGGGAATACTTCCATACGGCCCCTAGGGCCCCAATTCAAATTCTGACAACATGGCGCATAATTATGGAATGCCTCATGATTCACCACAAATTTAACAACCACTTGCAGGCAGAAGTCATACCTCCCCCGTACGACTCTGTAGTTCCACCACCTGCAAAAATGTATCCTATCCTGGCAAACACTTCATGTCCCTGCCCGGACAAGAAAACAACACCCCCCATCCCTCCGGCCGCCCCCACGGCCCCGGAGATTAAAAAAGAAAACACTCTGAAAGGGGGCCATATCATCCAAGCCATGCAAGCCGCCCGTCAAACGGGCGAAATGGCAACAGAAGATCTCTTCAAATGGAGGGAAATCTCTCCCTCGTTTGAAACAAAAAAAAAAGGAGTTAATTGGCCTTCTGCCTTAATCATGGCAAACTCTTACCAATAAACAAAAACAATTGGCTGATTTTAAAATAATGGGAAAGTCCTGCCCGTGATATCAAAAAAGAATTTGATTTACCTTCTAAAATACATTTGGCAGATATGATTAAAGTGTGTCAGGACATAAGAACATCTTCTTATAAAACTAATTTGTTAGTAGCTGCTTTATTGCAAGGCAGCAAACCTCAAGAAAAGCGTTATTTTAAAAGAGAATGTAAAAATCCAAGGAGGGGCATGTCTGTAACATCTCGCCCTCTCTTTCATCAGGGATCAAAACCCTAGTAAAAAATGATTTGTGTGTCTATGGATTGTAAATTGCCTTGGAAAAAAGATACAACTCTCGCTTTCCCTTTCCTGACTTTTGCTTTTGCATCCTCCCCCGCTGTGCATTTAATTTCCTTTGACTTACCGTTCTTTGCATCTATAATGATAGTGTGTAAAATTAATGTGATTTAATTAATTAATTGCTGGCCAGCAAAATGAATGTGCCTTTGCCTTGAGGCAGGCCAACTCAGACGGTCGTTAAGGGCCCTATTTCACTTTTGTGATTAAAACTGCTGCCTGAGTTTTCACTGCTTTGGGGGTAAGCTAGTTCATTGAAATAAATTTAATGACTGATTTATTGTAAAAGAAATGTAACTATAGGTGTGAATAGGTGTGTATGTAGTCAGTATTGGATGCTTGAAATGTAAGGTTTGTTGGCTGAAAAAGCAGAGCGTGTTGTGTTAAAAGAGCCTGTCGTTTTAACAAAACATTTTTTCCTTTCCTCTCACCCCCCTCTTTGCCTCTGGTGAGAAGGCAGGAGGAGGGGGGGCTGTGTTCTTTTCACCATTTTTTTTTCTCCTCTCCCTGCGAGCCTCAGAAAGGCGGGGTTGAGGGTGATATCTGATGCCTGCATATTTCAGAGTATACTCAAACTATCTTAATTGTTTGTTTTATTTTTGAAGCTGTGTTTTTTCTCTTTTATGTTTTTATGTTTGCGCGCACTTTGTATGCTTAACAGATGTCACGTCTGTTTGTTTAATTGTTTGTTGGTCTGTTGTTTGTTTGTTTGTTTGTTTGTCGGCAGCGCTGATCGCTGTCCCCTTTAGAATTTTAACAGAGATGACCTAAAAAATACAAAATGCAGTCAGAAAGAATGAGTAACATTCTTGCTAGAATCCAGATCAGTTTCACACGGACATTTAGAGGGACGATCAGATATTGGAGCCAGAAAAGGGTTACTTTGTATATAGATGGGTAGAGAATGTTGTAAAAGGCATCTGACCTAAATTGACGTGGGAAAAAAGATGTGCTTTGTTGAAAGGTACTGGAGATGTTGCAGAAACAAAAGAGGAAGAAAAGCAAGTTGATAAGGACAGTTGAAGCTTGGCAGTTGATGAGGTCATTTTGGAACCAAATCAATGTGCATTTTGTACAGCAACTGGTCATTGCAAGACAGGATTTCAGTAAGTGAAAGAAAGTTAGAGATATGTTTTTTCAAAGATATGTTTTTGAAGACGGAACATGAAGATATGTGAGGACTTGTGTATGTGAGGACTTGTGAACTCTGGCATATGGATGATTCAGTACCTTTTCTTTGCCCCATGGAAATATTTCCATGGATATTTATTCAGGATTTATTATAGCACCCCGCAAAGAGGTGTGATCAACCACTGCATTCATACCTTTGCAATGTTGGGACGCCCAATTGAACTGAAAACAGACAATGGCCCTGTTTACATCTGTACTGCCTTTGCAGACCTTTGTGACAAGTGGTCCAACACACACACAATTGGCTTGCCCTGCGGTTCTCATGGCCAGGGAATTGCGGAGCAAGCTAATTAGACTTACAAACATGCCCTGAATAAATCAAAAAGAGGAAAAATGCCTCGGCCTCACAGCCATGCAAAAACAAACCCAATCCTTGTTTATTTACTTTCAATCAATTGAATTTTTTCACTTTCTAATTTGACCACTTATCAGAGGCATTTTCAACAAAAAACAAGTTTGCCTCTCCCTCTGGTATATATTTACAGCATTACCAGACAAAACACCGATTCCTTTAATTACTTGGGGGTGGGGCTAGGCTGCTGCGTTTACATCTACAGGGTCCAGCCAAAGATGTCGTGTCACCAACCCCTGATTCCTATCCCAGAGATGACAACGATGACTCCACACCACCCCGATCCTGTCATGCCAGTCATCCAGTGACATGGGGAGATGTGAAGAATTTAACTACCAATGCGCACCCGAGAACTTGTGTGCTGCCATTTTTGCAGTTTTCATTTTTGCGGTTTTTATTTTTGCGGCTTTAATTGCAACTTTCTTATTTACAATTTGCTTGTGTTTGATTGATACTAACTGTATTTTGGCATTAGCAGCTGTCATATTATCTAGACATTCGCTTGAACGAAATAATTCTGCCACAAGGAAGCTCTTGGGCACTATAGACCCTACACAAAAATCCTTCCACTTCCCGGCACCTGCCCTGAGAATGCAAACCATGGTCTCCAACAATCCTGTGCGTCAACACCCTGAACACCTCAGCTTCTTGGACATATGGGCAGGCCTATGTTCCTGGTTACCAGGAACAGGACGGCTGAAAAACATATTGTGTACTATACTCATGATCATTGCTTTGCTTATTTTTGTACATTGTATTATTCAATATATTCCTGCTTTATTTGCTATGATGACACACATATTTGCCAACCATGAAGAAAACATCACAATGAACAAGCCTCTGGCAGCATCCCCTCAGGCATCCTTGTACTTCCGGCAGTGACTCTGAACAAGAGGATCGCTTCTAATAAAACAAAAACGGAGGAGATGTGGGAATGAGGTCGCCATGGTATGTGTGCAGATCAGTTTTCCTGATTGGAACACATATACGGAATTTGGGACTGGAATAAATTGAGTACTGAATGCGGGTTGAGCTGGATGCCCACTGGGAGGGCCCCATCTAGAAAGCTGTGTCTGCAAAATAGAACAATGCACAACGGAGACTTTCCAGGCTAAAGCAGCCTAGGGAACACACAGTCCTAGCTGATAAGATACTAACACCAAGAAGCACCGTATTGTATGTAACCAATGATAATTCAGATGCTTTTGTTTCTGCATACGCTGCTAATAAAAGGGGGGTCCGGAATTCATTCTGGGCCCACTCGCCCCGAGGAAAAACCGTGCGTTTGTCTTCATTCCCCTTGAGTGGGTCCGCCTTGATGCGGCCACCCCGGGAGGAGACCCGGGACATACCGCAGAGGAGGTTGGACTAGAGGACCTCTGAGGTCCCTTCCAGCTCTATACTGATGATAGATAGATAGATAGATAGATAGATAGATAGATAGATAGATAGATAGATAGATAGATAGATAGATAGATAGAGATAGACAGACAGACAGACAGACAGACAGACAGACAGAGATACAGGGCCCAGACTTGGTAGGAGCAGGGGAGAAGGAAGGAAGGAAGGAAAGAAGGAAAGAAGAAAAGGTGAAAGAAATAAAGGGGGAGTAAAAAGGAAGGAAAGAAAGAGAAAGAAGGAAGGAAGGAAATAGGGAAGGGGAGGAAAGAAGGAATGAACAAAATGAAGGAAGGTAGAAAGGAATAGATGGAGGAAAAAGGAAGGAAGGAAGGAAAAGAGGGAGAGGGAAAAGAAAGGTAGGTAAAAGGAGGACCAGGAAGGAGGAAAGAAAGAAAGAAAGAAAGAAAGAAAGAAAGAAAGAAAGAAGAAAGAAAAGGAAAGTGGGAATAAAAAAGCAAGCAAGGAAGGGGGGAAGGAAGGAGAGAGAGAAAAAAAGAAAGAAAGAGGAAGGAAGAAAGGAAAAGTGGGGGGGGGGGTGAGAAACAGAGGGGTAAGGAGAGAAATAGGGAGTGAGGGAAGGAAGAAAGAAAGAAGAATCCCACCGATTTTGCCCTGAGAAATTTGCAATCCTTTTCACGATTGGTGTCCGGCCATCCCCTCCCCCCTTCCCCTTCAAGTCCTGCCCAAGTCCCAGCCGCAACTCCGGAGCCTCCGGACGCAAAGCGAGGACCTTCGGGGGTTGTCGGAGGTCCGGCAGTCTCCTCTGCTCCCCCCAAGCGATCAAAGGGGGCATTTCCTTTTGGGGGGGCGTCTTTCCGCCTACCTGGACCCTGTCTCCTTTCTTCGCCGAGGCCATCCAGCCGTTCACCCGGGATCCGTTCGGCTCCTCCGCCGGCTGCAAAAGCGAAAGGAAAAAACAAGGCAAATCCAGCGGATCTCTCGGCAGCCGGGAGAGGGGACAAGGACGGCCTCTGAATGGGCAGAGCGACCTACTGGTGGGAGCTGAGGCGGAGACTCGGTTTGGCCTTGGAGGGAGGGGGAAGGAAAGGAAGGAGGGAAATGAAAGAGTGAGGGAGGAAGAAGGGGAGGGAAGGAGAGGAAAGGACAGAAGGGAGGGAGAGAAGGAAAAAGGGAGGGAGGGAGAGAAGGAAGGAAGGAGGGAGGGGAGATGAGGAAAGGACAGAAGGGAGAGAGGGAAGGGAAGAATGGAAAGGAGGGAGGGAGGAAAGAAAAGGGAAGGAGGTGAAGGAAAGGAAAGGAAAGAGGAAGGGGCGGAGGAAAAATGGAAGGAAAGAGGGAGGGAAAGAGAAAGAAAGAAAGAGCTCCTTTCTTGTCTCCCCCCCCCCCCCCCCAATAAAGATCTTATCTACAAAGAGGGGGCGCGCACCGGGACAGGCACTGGGGGGGGGAACCCAGCCCTCCTTCGCCCATTTCTTCCTTCTCCCCCCTCCTCCCCCCCCCCCCCGCCTAAACCAGCCGGACCCCCTTACCTTCGCGCTCGGGATCCGCGCAACTCCGAAGCGGGTGGGGGAGCCTTGCGCGTCTCGGGAGGGAGAGCAAAGGCTCCACTGCGCGCAGGGGTCCGATCCGCCCGTGACTCGGCCGCGGGCAGGGCGGGTGTCCCGCGCGTGGGAAGGGAAAGCGAAAGTGCCAGGCGATCTGCCCCGAAGGGGAAACTGAGGCCGGGCAGAGGCGGCTGAAGGCTTTGGGCGCCTTTGGGGCGGAGGAAACTTCTCCTATCTCGGCTCGGGCGTGGATTCCGTGGGGGGGGAAGGGTGGGGGGGGCGGAGTTAACCGCTGCAAAATTTCCTTCCTCGCGACGGTCCCGGATTCGTCTGCTTAGCAGATCGGGCGGGTCGAGGAAGGGTGGCAACCGAAGCTCGGGGAGGGGAGGGGGGAGCTTAATTCGCTTTTTCTGAGTTCCTGAAAACTGGTCTTTTCTGGTGGGGGAAGGGAAGGAAGGAGAGGAAAGGAGAGGAAAAGAAAGGAAAGATGAGGAGAATGGGGGAAAAGGAGAGGAAAGGCAAGGAGAGGAAAGGAAAGGAAAGGAGGGAGAGAGGGAGGAAAAGAGGGAGGATGGAAGGACGGGAAAAAGAGAGGGAAGAAAGAAGTGAGGGAAGGAGAGGAAATGAAGGAGGGAAGGGGAAGGAATGAAAGAGAAGGTAAGGAAAGGAAAAGGGAGGGAGGGAAGGAAGGAGAGAAACAGCAGAAAGAAGGAAGGAGAGGAAAAAGGGAAGGAGAGGAAACGGTGGAAGGAAGGAAAGAAAGAAAGAGAAGGAAAGGGAAAGAGGGAGGGGGAGGGAAGGAAGAGAAAGAACAGAAGGAAGGGAGGGGAAAGGGAAGGAAAAGAGGGAGGGGGGAATGAGGGAGAGAAAGGAAGGAAGGAGGGTGGGAAGGAGAGGAAACTATGGAAGGAAGGAAGGAAAGAAGGAAAAGAGGGAAGGAGGGAAGGGGAAAAAAGATGTTGAGATTTTGGGAAAAGTGCAGAGAAGAGCAACTGAGGCAATTGAAGGCCTGGAGACCAAAACAGTTGTAGGATTTGGGGTTGGCTAATCTAGAGAAAAGAAGGACTGGGGTGGGGACGTGAGAGCAGCCTCCCAGGGCTTGAGGGGCTTTTGTAGAAGAAAAGGGGGGGGACCTATTCTCCAAAGCCCCTGAAGGCAGGACAGGAAGCAATGGATGGCAACTCATGCAGGAGCGGAGCAACCTGGAATTGAGGAGAAAATGCCTAACAGTGAGGACAATTCACCTGTGGAACGGCTTGACACCAGAAATCGCTGGTCGTTCCATCGCAGGAGGGTTTTTTTTCCCCCACAATTTATTTTATTTTATTTTAATTTCAAAACAAACATAAAAATCCTCCTTCTTTACATCCTGTAGAAAGTGTATCAGTTGGTTACAAAAGGCTTTTGTGCATCTCTTCCACAGTCATCAAGTATAGTTCATATTAACATTTCCCCCCTAATAATCAAAACTTAACTGTATCTAATTTAGTCCTTTTTTATTGTTATTATTATTATTATTAACCATTATATATAATACAAAAGGATTTCTAGCTTTCCCTTCATGGGCACTGTTAGATCTGGGCAACGAGAGACAGACTGCGGACACAAAGTAACTTATCAGCTCATTTATTAGTAGTAGTAGTGATCCAGCTTGCTCTGTGGTCGGAGGGTTCCCCTTTTATAGGGATTGGGTACGCCCCTCGACCAATCAGAGGGATACCTGTTTCCCGCTGTAGGAGCGGACCAGAGGGGAGACTTATCTCGATATATGCTAATATCTAACACCCCTCCCCTCCTAGATGGAACGTTGCGGTAGGTAACATAGTCTTTTAGGTATGTGGGTGTTTGTCTTGCTCGGGAGGAACGTCGTAGTTCGGGTTGGTTTGAAGTGGTTGCAGGACCGGGTGCGGGTTGGTTCGAAGTAGTTGCAGGATCGGGTGTTTTTCTTATTTCCCGTTCTGGAGGTCTTGTGCCTTCGTTGCTCGGGCGTTCAGGAGTCTGCGTTGTCTGGGGGTTGCTCTGCTACGTGCGTGTTGTCTTGTTCCACGCTTGGCTCGCCGGCGTCGTCGTTTTCTATGATGGGGTTTTCTTGTGGCTGACTTTCTGTAGACAGGAAACTCTCGTCTTCATTTCGAAGGTTGGAGTGTGCTAGGCGACCCCGAAGTTGATCGATGTGCCTTTTCCAGTTCCGCCCATCTTCTAGTTCCAGCAAATACGATCATGGACCCGTGATGCCAATGACCTTTGCCGGCATCCACAATGTCCCCCCTGTGTAGTTGTGGGCGTATACTGAATCCCCTACTCTGAAAGACCGGATCTTACTTGTAGAGTCTGGGGGAGCCATGGCAGAGTAATTCGGGTGGAGCCGGTCCAGGTGAGACCGTAGGCGGCGACCCATGAGTAGTTCAGCGGGGCTTCTACCCGTCGTTGCGCTTGGGGTAATGTGCTGAATGAGGAGGTAATGGTCAATGCGTGTTTGCCAATCCCCTGGACCCATCCTAGCGAGGGCCTCTTTTGCGAATCGCACCATTCTCTCCGCCTGACCGTTTGATGCTGGATGGAATGGCGCGACGAGGGCATGCCGGATTCCCAACCCTGCTAAAAATGTTTCAAACTGCATGGCCGTGAATTGGGGCCCGTTATCGGATACTAGGAGATCTGGCAGGCCATGGGTGGCGAAGAGTCGCCGTAGGACCTTTATGACTGCCTCTGCCGTGGTTGAAGTCATTAGGACTACATCTAGCCATTTAGAATAAGCATCTACAACTATAAGGAAGGTCTGACCTTGGAATGGCCCTGCGAAGTCGATGTGTATTCGCGACCAGGGTGCCTTGGGTTTCTCCCATTCTGTGGCGGGCGCTTCCGGGGGTGCTGGTCTCGATTCCTGGCATGGGTCACAAGTGGCCACCCACTCCTCTATTTCTTTGTCCATGTTTGGCCACCACACGTAACTTCTTGCTAACGCCTTCATTCTAACAATCCCCGGATGACCCATATGTAATACATTTACTAATACATTTTTTCGTAGAGCATAAGGAATAACAACTCGATCCCCCCACAACAAACACCCCTGTAGCACTGAGAGTTCGTCCCGTTTTGACCAAAACATTTTGAATTCCGGGCCCACATTTCCCTTCGGCCACCCCCTCCAAACCCAAGTTTGAACTTGTTTTATTAAATTGTCTTTAGAGGAGAACCTTGCAACATCGTAGGAAGAAACCGGTCCCGAATCCAAACAGTCAATGAGCAATACCGGTACTTCTGGAGTGGGGTCTGGCAGAATGTCGGGTAATGGGCAACGGCTGAGTGCGTCTGCGTGTCCTAAAGTGGAGCCCGGTCGATGAATTAACTTGTAGGAGTACGCAGCCAGGAAAACAGTCCACCTGGTCATGCGTGGAGAAAGGGAGACCGGGGTTGGGCGGTTTCCCGCCAAAAGTCCCAACAGCGGTTTGTGATCTGTGATTAGTTCAAAATCGCGGCCGTAGAGGTATTCATGGAAACGTTTTACACCAGCTACGGCAGCCAGCGCTTCCCTGTCCATTTGGCTGTAGTTCCTTTCGGCCGATGAAAGAGTTCTGGAGTAGAAGGCGATGGGTGCTTCTTTTCCGTCGGGCATCCTGTGGCTGAGGACTGCTCCAACTCCGAAAGGTGATGCGTCGCAGGTCAATACCAGCGGTAGGGTCTGACTGTATTGAACAAGCAGTGAGTCAGTGGTGAGCAGGCACTTTACCCCGGCGAAAGCTGCAGCTTCGGATCGTCCCCATTTCCATGGTGCGTTCCTCTGGAGTAGACGGTGTAGTGACTCAGCAACGGTTGCCTTCTGCCTCAGAAACACGCTGTAGAAGTTAAGTAATCCGAGGAAGGCCTGCAACTCGGTCTGATTTCGTGCTGTGGGGGCGTCCTGGATCGCCTTAATTTTCTTTGAAGTGGGGTGTATTCCCTGACCATCGATTCTATAACCCAGGAATTCTACGCTAGGCACGTTAATTTGGCATTTTTCCTTTTTAAGGCGGAGGCCCTTTTCTCTGATTCTGGCCAAAACAGCTCTGACTCTTTTATTTAATTGCTCCTCGTTTGCAGCGGACACCAAGATGTCGTCAAAATATGGGACGACTCCCGGTATCCCTTGCAAAAGTCGTTCCATGACGCTCTGGAACAATCCTGGGGCAATGCTCACGCCGAATTGTAGCCGGTTACATTTGAATGCTCCTCTATGCGTCACTATAGTCTGGGCCTCCGCTGTGGCGCTATCAACTGGCAGTTGCTGGTAAGCTTGTGCCATGTCTAACTTAGCAAAAATCTTTCCCGGCCCCAAGGAGTGCAATAAGTGCTGTACTACGGGCACAGGATATGCGCTTTGTTGTAGCGCGACATTAATTGTGCATTTATAGTCCGCGCAGATTTGACTGGGGTCACGATAGGTGTTTCCCAACGCGCGTGATCTACCGGCTCAAGGATTCCTTGCTCCACTAACTTATCTATTTCCTTATCTATTTTTGGGCGGAGTGCAAAAGGCACTCGTCTCGGTTTAAGTCGGATTGGCGCCACTTTGGGGTCTAAATTGAATGATATTGGTTTACCCACATACTTACCGAGACCGGGGCTGAACACATCCTCGAACTCCTTAAAAATCTGTTCAGCGCTGCTGTTTCTCACGGTGTTGATTCCGGTGACTTCTAACCCCAGGGCTTCAAACCAATCAAGCCCCAGAAGGTTCTGCAATGGCGCGCTGGCGATGGTCACGGGCAGCTGGGCTTCGATGTCCTTGAAACGGATGTGGAATGTGCCTTGGCCCACGATGGGGACTTGGTTCCCCTGGTAGTCTCGTAGCAGGACGTCTGGAGCGCGTAGTTGGCTCTTTCTGAGGCTAGGGATAGCCTGTTTCATGGATGCCCATGAAATGATCGTCAGGGTCGATCCTGTGTCAACTTCTAGCTCGCAGGGTGAGCCCTCCAAGAGGACTGTGACTTTCAGCCTTTTTGGCCGCTTAGGGCGGACCTGATGTATCGTGGTGAGATACGTTCGCAACTCATCTCTCTGGGTCAACTCTATCTCATCGTCAACATCCTGAAAATACTCTCGTTGAGCGTCTTGATAGAACGCTCTTTCAGCTCTTTGTGTGTATTCTCTCTGGGGATACGCTCGCTCAACTCCTTGTGAGTAATCTCTCTGGGAATACGCTCGTTCAGCTCTTTGGAAGTTTTCTCTCTGGGTAAACACTTGTGGATTTCTCTCTGGGTGCCCTTTTTGATTTCGCCAAGCCCCTGGGTTGGGCTTCTGTTGGCGGTACATGGGTGGCTGCCGTGAGGCAGGGACTCCGCTCCGGCACACTCGTGCGATGTGCCCAAGTTTGTTGCAGTGCGAACAAACAACGTTCCTGAACCTACAAGTAGACCTGGGGTGATTCCCTCCGCAGCTTGCGCAGGGCGGCAAACGGGATCCGGGTCTCCCCCCAGGCCCCAAGTGACTGCTCTGCATCAGGTGACTGTCCTCGAACTCGGGATTCTCGAAGTCGGGGCTTGTGTCCTCGTAGTGTACTCTGGTTTGTCTCGGTGCTGGCTGGTTTACGCTGGCCCCTCGTTGTATGGTCACCGATGATTTCTCCGCTGACTCTGACGCTCTTGCTTCGTTTAGCGCTGTCTGTAGGGTTAAATTCGGGTTTGCCAACAGCTTCTTTTGCAAAGAAATGTCTCTTAACCCACAGATGAGCTGCTCTAAGATGTGCTCTTCCAGATCCCTGTATTCGCAGTGAGTTGCTGCTTTTCGTAGGGCTGCAACATATTGATTGATGGATTCTCCCGCCTTCTGGGTCCTCATGTTGAATTCCTTGCGGCAGACATGGCGGGAAGGTTTTGGCGCGTAATGAGTTTGCAGAGTCTGTTGCAACGTCGCCCACGATACTGCTTGTATTGGAGTAGGCGCGGTGAGGTCTCTGGCCGTATTGAAGACTTCCTTTCCGCAGTAGCCGAGGAAGATGTTTTTCTTCCTTGCATCGGTGATCCCCGTGTACTCGTTCGCTTCGAGGAAACATTCGAAACGAATCATGAAAGCTTCCCATTCGTCGTTTGCTGGGTCGAAAGGAGCGGGGGGAGCATGCATCGCCATCTTCTCAGTTTGAATTTGCCGCGCTGCGGTGATCTGAGATGGCTGCCGGAATTACTGCCGAATTCCTGGGCTGGATCAAATCCGGAGATTCTGGAGGTAGCGTTCTTCGTCCTATCTGTCTCTCAATCCCACCTTCGTCGCCAATGTTAGATCTGGGCAACGAGAGACAGACTGCGGACACGAAGTAACTTATCAGCTCATTTATTAGTAGTAGTAGTGATCCAGCTTGCTCTGTGGTCGGAGGGTTCCCCTTTTATAGGGATTGGGTACGCCCCTCGACCAATCAGAGGGATACCTGTTTCCCGCTGTAGGAGCGGACCAGAGGGGAGACTTATCTCGATATATGCTAATATCTAACAGGCACCATTCAATATTCATATCCAATTATTGCTTATCATAACACTACACATTGTATACATTGTTATCATTATCAATTTTTTATTTAACTATACCTATTGTAACAAAATCCTCCTTTCCAAATTACCGTTTATGTGATGCGTGTGGCTGGCTGGGCCTCTCTCCTGCATTCGGGGAAGGAGCTGGGTGGGAGTCACTGGTCCCATTAAGAATAGCTGCGTCGGCTGGGACGTCTGGGGACCGTTTGCCAGAGGGCGAAGGAGCCCTGCAGGCTGATGAGGGATGCAAAGATCGGGGAAAGCTTAGCCGGTGGAGGGGGGGAAGCGGGAGGGGCTGCCAAAACATCTGGGGTGCCCGTTCAATCCTGAACCCCCACTCAGTGACCCCCCCCGCCCCCCTCAGGCTCACCCCCCCCGCCCCCAGGCGAAGAGCAAGCGGCGGGGCGAAATAGGACCTCCGAAAGGGGGAAAGGAGGGTTTATTGATGGATCTCATGATGGGGGGTGGGGTGGGGGACAAGGAGGCTCCGCCCACTCCGAGTGCCCCGCCCCGCCCTCCCCCCATCCAAGGAAATAGGACTTTTACGCGGCATTTCCCGCACAGAAGCTTCTCGCAGCCCCCTAGGTGGAGCCAGGAGAGCGGCGGCAGCAAAGCTCCCTTCCCACCGGTCAGGTGCCTCTCGGATGAGGGTCTCAGGTGGGTTTCTAGAAAACGGGGCTGGGGGGACTAGAAAATGGGGAGGGGGCGCCAGCCATCAGCCTCCCTCAGACAGGAGGAGGAGGGTCGTGCGGAAAGGGTGGAGGATGGAGGGGAGGGGGCTGCATTTCAGAAAAGCCTTAGGCAGGGGCTTCGGGTCCGGCAGTCCGAAGGGGATGAGGCTGCCCGCCCCCCGGCTCAGAAATCAGAGAGAGGGACGAGGTGGGGAGTGCCCTCTGGGAGAGACGGCTGGCTGTTGTTGGGCTCCAATTAGGCAGAAGGTATAGTGCCCCCCCCCCACTTGGGGTGGGGTGTTGGACTAGATGACCTCCGAGGTACCTATTCTGATTGACTGACTGATTGAGGTGAGCCGGAGCTGCAAGGGGATCTGGGGAACAGCACTGTGTTTGGGGGATCAATGCCCACCTTTATTGAAGCCCCCAAAGCATTTGGGGGGGAGGAATCAGGAGGACTCAAGGGCAGTGAGGAGGGGGACCCCTCCAATTCCTCCCCGTGTCTTCTGGGGGTGGGGGCGCCCCTGGCAACCTCCGAGCAAGGCAGCCTCTCCTTTCACTGATTCTCCTTCACTTTCACTTTTCATCCAGAAATCCCCAGATTTTCTCCTGTGTGAATTTTGTGGACATGGCTGAAAGCAACCGAGGTAAAGTCTTTGGCTGCTGCCAGGGTGGGGGTGGGGGGTATTGGGTGGGAGTCCCTGTCCTGGGTGGAGAGGCAGAGTCGGACGGGCCGGCCCTACACTGCTAACCGGGGTCCCCTTCTTCTCTTCTCTATTCTCCTCCTCCCCCCTCTGGGGTTGGTAGAGTCCGAACGGAGGATCGTCCTGGTGGGCAAAACTGGCAACGGGAAAAGCGCCGCAGGAAACAACATCCTGGGGAAGAAAGTATTTGAGTCTATGGTGTCCCCTAATTCGATCACAAAGACTTGCCGAAAGGGGGAGACACAGTGGAATGGCCGGGAAATTGTGGTGGTCGACACTCCGGGCTTTTTTGACCCCAAGGTTTCCGAGAGGGATACTGCTACTGAGGTGAGCAAATGCATGAAGGTTTGCTCCCCGGGTCCCCACGTCATTCTGCAGGTGATGCGCCCTGGCCGTTTCACCCAGGAGGAGAAGGAGGTGGCTCGCTTGATCAGCGAGATCTTCAGCCTGAAGGCCAAGGATTACATGATCCTCCTGTTCACCCGGAAAGATGATCTGGATGAGACCTCGCTCGAGACGTTCATGCATGAGGAACCCTCTCTTTTGGATCAGGCATCCCAGTGCGGGGATCGCTACTTAGCTTTCAACAACAAGGCCCAAGGAGAAGAACGAGAGGCTCAGGTGGCCCAGCTGATGACCATGATTGATGAGCTGGTGGAGAAGAACGGAGGGGCTCCTTGCTACACGGAAGAGATGCTGAAGAAAGACAAAGAGCAGTATAAGGGCTGGTGGTGGTGTTCTCTTCTCTAACAGACACTGGAAAGCCTCTCTACTTCATCCTCTGCTCCAAGGTGGCAGCGCTGCCAAAGGCCACAGCTCTGCGCTTCCCTGTTCTGAATTGTAATCCAGCTCTCCTCCCTCCCTTCCTATCTTGTGGCTTCTTTTGGGGGGGGGGAATCTCCCCCTTGGTCTGCTTTTTCTTTGTAACTGTAAATCCCAGTGACATCATCTGTCTGCCTTTCATTTTCCACTTTTCTTTCTTCCACCATATCTTGCTCCTTATTTGTGCCCTCTCTTACCCCCCCCCCCCTTCTCCTATTTCTTGCCCTTTATTTTCCCTTTGATTTTCTATTTTTTTTACCAATTAATCTAAAGAGACGTTTCAACGGTTTGGCCAGCTCTGTCACAATGTGGTAACATATGAACCCCTGGCCTGATCAGGCTCTGCTAATGTTGCAGTCTTAGAAACCACAAATAAACCTTGATTGATTGATCCATCCGTCTATCCATTTATTTATTTTGCCATCCAGTGAAGTATTGACTCTTCCTGATCTCGGTTTGGTGCAGTTCCTTGACTCACTGTTGAGTCTGGCGGCTGCCCTGGATCAGCGAGGTTTCTCAGAAGCGGTTTGCTATTGCCTCCTTCCTAGCACTGAGAGGGAGGGACTGACTCACGGGCATCCGACTAGAACCCAGGGCCCGCCTGGTTCTCCTTCCTTACACAGCAGGACCTTATGTACAGAGAGTGGACTGGGAGCCCTTCAAATCCTCTTGGGAATAACCAACTGAGCTTGCTCTCTCTCCCTCTCTCTCTCTCTCTCTCTCTCTCTCTCTCTCAAAGAGAGACAGAATGAGGAGGGAGAGAATGTGGAGAGAGAGAGAGAATGAGAAGAGACAGAAAGAGAGATAGACACAGAGAATAAATGAAAGAAAAGAGAAAGAGAGAAAGAGACAGAATGAAGAGAGAGTGAGAGACAGAATGAGAAGCAAGAGAGTAAAACAGAAAGTGACAGAGAGAATAAGAGAGAAAGAAAATGAGGAAGACTACACGAAAGAGAAAGAATGAGAATGAGAAAAGAGAGAGGGAAACAGAATGAAGAGAGAGAAAGAGAGAATGAGAAGAGACAGAGAGAAAGAGAAAAAGAAACACAGAAAATAAGAGAATGAAAGAAAAGAGAATGAGAGAGCAACAGAATAAAGAGAGAGAGAATGAGAAGAGAAAGAATAAAACAAAGAGACCGAATAAGAAAGAGAATGAGGAAGAGACAATAAGAAAGAAAGAGAAAAGAGAGAGGGAGACAGAATGAGGAGAGAGAGAGAGAGGGAGAGAGAATGAGAAGAGAAAGAGAAAGAAAGAGGAGAAAGAGGGAGACACATAGAGAATAAGAGTGAAAGCGAAGAGAAAGAGAGAGAAAAGTGAATGAAAGAGACAGAATGGAGAGAGAGAATGAGAAGAGAAAGAGAGCAAAGAGACAGAGAATATGAGAATGAGAAAAGAGGGAGAGAGAGAAAGAGAAAAGAGAAACAGAGAGAAAGAGAAAGAATAAGAGAAAGAGAGGCAGAGAGAAGGAGAAAGAAGAAAAGAGAAAAACAGAGGATGAGAAGAGACAGACGGACGGACGGATAGTTCAACGCACTTGTCCGGCTGCACAACAAGGGAAGGCCAGAACTGGGTGTTGGGATCAACCACTCCGTCGAGGTGTAACTCCCACCCGCTTGCCGGGAAGAAAGTAAGGGCAGGTCTCCAAGCGGCCAGCGCCTCAAGCCAAGAGAAAACGGGGGAGGCGGAGAGGGGGCCTTCTCCAGAGATCTTTGAGCCCCTCCTCTCCACTGGGCCGGCTGGATCGTGACTGCCCCACTGCGCAACGCCCCCCCACACACACCTACTAATACACAAACAAGGGGAAGTTGTCAGAGGGAGGAGAGCGAGGTGGAAACAAACAAGCCACCGCTCCGTGACGCAGCAGCTCCCGATCTTGCAAGGCGCGCGGGGAGATCCAGAGCCAGACGGGGATCGCGTGCTGGTTTCCCCGCAGCAGCGGAGGTGGAGATTCGGGAGACGTGGGTGGGGGGCGACGTTCCCGGGGTCCCTTCCGCGGCGGTGCAGGGGAGAGGAAGAGGAGGGCCCAGGAGGAGGCGTTCCCTGGATCTCCCGGGATCCTAAGGCGAAGAGCATCCCCAGAGCTGCGCAAGAGGGGTGCAATCTTCCCACGTGAGTCAGGGGTGGGGTGGGGAGACTTTGGAAGAGGTTTGGACGGGAAGACCCCTCCCCTGTCGCTCTTTGCCTCCCTCCTTCCCCTCCCCCGCTCTCCCGTCCCCCTCCTTTCTGGTGTTCTCCCACACCCCCGCCGAGGAGGCGGGAGGGGCCGCGCAGTGGGAGGGAAAGGCGCCCCCTCCCCAAATCAGAGGGTTCGAGCAAAGAGGGGCCAGGAGTGGCGACCCCCGCCCTTCCTCCCAAGACTTTCGCTTTCTGTTCTTTCAGCCAGCTGTTCTCATCTTGGCTGTTTTGTTTTCCTGGGGGGAGGGGAGGGGAGGGAGGAGGTGGAAGTCCCCCCCCCCCTTTAAGGGGTGACGCACGGACTCCCCGAGCTTTTTCGGGCGGAGAGAGGAGGGGAAAAACGCTTTGGAGCGTCTCTTGAAAGCTGAGGAAAAGGCGCAGCCAACCCGGCGGGGGGGGGGAGAAACAGCCCCCCCATCTCGAAGCTTGGACAAAGAGAGAGAACTAGCGAATCGTTTACTGTAAACACAAGTCGGGGGAGAAAAGTTAAAAGACTTGTAGAAGAAACGCGGGGTGGGGGGAGGAGGCCTATCCCAAGAACAGATCCCACCCACCCCCACCCACAGTGCCTCCCTCGCAGCCCCTCCCCCATCTGACAAAAGACCACAAGTTCACAATCTTCCCCCCAAACGCTTTCTCTCCTCCCCCCATTTTCCTTTAAACTACCTTTCGCGCAGGGGGCAGCCTCCCCCCCAAAAAGGGGCCTTGGTCAGACCCTCCCTCACCTCAAGAAGGGGGTCTCTCCCCACCCACTCACCCCATCCTCTCTCTTCTATTCCCACAGTCCTGGCTGACGGAATTGGCAGCAACAGCAGCTGGAAATGGCCAGGCCCTTGCAATGGCTTTGGAGCTGGGCCTGGGTAGGTGTGAGAAGTGGGTGGGTGGGGGTATAAGCTTTGGGAAAGGGGAGACCCCCTGCTCTGGGCGTGGCAGAATTTGGGGGCTGGCCAGGCTCCCATTTCCTCCCATCCTCCTCCAGGAGGGCCCTATCTGGTTTTCTATTAAGGAGGGGCCTCTGGCTGCGAGTAGCCCATGAATGACTCTGAGGCTGAAAGGATGCCTCCCCCTGCCCCATTTCCCCCCTCCCTCTCTTTTCCCCTTCCCTCCCTGACACTCTTTCTCTTCCTTGGTGGTGGGTCCCTTCAGAGCATCCCCCCCCCTAATCTGGTGTGTGTGTGTGGTGTGTGTGTGTGTGTGTGTGTGTGTGTGTGTGTGCGCAGAGCAGCTTCATGGCAGTGCCTTGAATAGGGTTGGGGGACCAGGGTGCAATTTTTGGGCCCAAAGGGGAGGTGCTCCCTCTGCCCCACTGGACACGCAAAGGCACTCGGGAGGGGGAGGCACTTCTGACCCGTGTTTTCTTTCCACTCTTCCAGAGAGCCCCAGATGAAAAGGCTGCCCTGGGTAAGTGAGGAGGGCACCACCACGCCTGGCATTTGGGGGGGGGGCGGGTAGGAGGGCTGAAGAGGAACAAAGAGGATTGGGGGGGGGGGCTGGAGGCTGAAACATACGGTGAACATACATACGGTCTGGCCCAGTCTAGGGAAAAGAAGGACTAAGGGGGAGACAGGAGAGCAAGTCTTCCAGTATCTGAGTTGCTGTCCCAAACAGCTCTCCACACTTAGCACTGATGACGTTCCCTAGTTGGGTCATGAAACGTCTGAAAGAAAACAACCAAACTCAGAGAGCACCAAAGACCTCCCTGTTGCACTCCTCCTCCTCCTCCTCCTCCTCCTCCTCCTCCTCCTCCTCCTCCTCCTCCTCCTCCTCCTCCTTCCTGCAAATCCCCCTCCCTTCTAGCACTATGATGTTCCCTAGTGGGATCATGAAACGTCTGCAAGAAAACCACCCAGCTCAGACAGCATCAAGGACCCCATACTCTTCCTCCTCCTCCTCCTCCTCCCCCCCTAGAAATCCAACTCCCTTCCCTTCAGTTCTCCTCTTCCTCCTCCTCTTCTTCCTCTTCCTCCTCCTCCTCTGGAAATCCATTCCCTTCTAGCACTGATGATGTTTCCTTGTTGGGTCATGAAACGTCTATTCTCTATTTTATTCTATTCTATTATTTTATTATTCTGCATTCTATTCTACTCTACTTTTTGTTTTGTTCTGTTCTCTATTTTATTCTGTTCTGTTCCATTCCTATCCTATCCTATTCTATGAGACACCCCCCCCCTGACCTCCCTTCCACCCCTACTGCCCCCCACCTGGTTTCTATCCAATTCCAGATTCCGTGATTGATACTCATCCTTGTCCTTAGGGAAAGATGAAGTATCGGATGAAGGCTGGGAAGTGGTGAATATGGAAGGTAATTCTTATCATCTCCTTGACTTAGGAACGGTCTCTTAGCAGCTGTTTTGCATGATAATGGATGCCCCCCCCCCCCCGGAAAAAGTTTCTTAGATGACCCACTCTTGAAATTCCACTCTGATGACCCGGGACGAGGCACAGAAGCAACACGGCCAGAGAACGGTTCCAACTCCCCTTTATTGCTCCAACGTGCCCCCCCCCAAAGTCCCCACGTTTCCTGCAAGTCCTGGAGCAAAGCTCTCCCATGCACCCCCGACAGCCTCAGGCTGCGAGTAATCCAGCAAGCCAAGTTAGCAAGGGCAGCAACCGAGGCAAGAAGTCCAGGCAGGCAGGCAAACCGGGCAAGACAAAGCACAGCAAAGTCCAGACGTTGGCAACACTTGTTCCCAACAAATGCCCCTCCCCGTGGGACTCAATCTCACTCCCCATGGGACCACCCTGGAAACGGGGAAGGACTGGCCTGCAGTGCCCTTGCCAGAGAAAAGGGAGCTGGGGAGGGCCATGTGCACCTCACCCCAGAGCTCCGATTTTGCTGGCAGAAGACTTGCAGGGGGCCATCGCAGCTGAAAATGGATGTCGAGCTGGCCATGCCCACCTGGCCATGCCCCCCTGATGTGGCCCTCAATGAAATCGGGTTTGACACCCCTGTTTTTCAGAGTCAGCCTCTTTCTCACCCCCCAGCTCCCAATAATCTGGGTCCTCCTTAGACTGACCTTGGAAGGATGGAAAGCTGAATCAACTTTGAATTGCATCAGGATCGAACTGTGGACAGTGTGTTGCAATACTGCATTCTAACCACCATGAGACCTGGGGGCGCAGTAGAGGCTGTTGAGCAGGGGGCTGGACTAGAAGACCTCCCACCAGGTCCCTTCCAACTCTGTTATGCTGTATCCTCTCTGTGGGCATGCATGCCATTGGCAGTTAGTCTTTGCGGGTGCTGGAACGCCGAAAACAGCCTGAAAACAGCCCGGACAACGTCAAAAAATGGCCAAAACCAGGCCGTTTTGGGGCCATTTTCTGGGCTGTTTTCTGGCCCCAAAACCGGCCTGAAAATGGCGCAAAAATCAGGCATGCACACCAGCCAGCTGGCCTTTCGGTTTTCGGTACTCTGGCACACGCCTATGCACGCACGTTCCAGTTTGGGCACTCAGTGACAAAAAAGGTCGCCATCAGTCCTCTAAAAAAATTTTTAATTTTCAAAACAAACACAACACATCCTTCTTTACATCCTGCAGAAACTGTATCTGCAACCACCTTGGACTGTCTCCCATTTTTCTGTCATCTCTGCCTTTCTTCACCATTTGGGAATATTTGAGCATTCCCCCCCCCCCCCCCGCCCGCCTTTTTTCCAAGTACTATCTGGATATTAAAGCCTCCAGCTTCCCATTGAGACCTTAGCCCTCCGGCTATTAACTTTTTATCACCAGCACCCTTACCCTACTGGGTTTTTAACATTTTAACAATCTATTCAAGGTCAGACCTGCTCCGCCTGCGGGAGGCCCCTCTCTCGCAGGCATGGCCCTTGGCTCTTTCAAGGGCCTGCCTTGATGACGGGTTTGCGAACCCCGAGAGGTGCAAGAAACGGAAGCTGAGGGGATTTTTATCTAAATGTTTTGTATTGTTTTTAGGGGGTTCCAGGGAGGGGGGGGGTCAATCAGGCCGGGAGGGAAGCCAGCGCCAGACGAACAGGTGAGTCCAGGAGGGAAGTGAGCGGGGGGGGGGGAGAGGGAACAAGTTATTCCAGCAGAGGGTTGTTTTATTACATCGGTCGCGGGGAGGGGGGATGCGAGGACAAGAGAAGATCACAAGGTCGGTTGGGAGACCGTGGCTGCTGGCTACACCCGGTCGTTTGTACCAACCCCCGCAGACTAGGTGGTCAGGAACTACAGAGCCAGGGCCTGCGGCTGATGCTTTGCAATGCAAGGTCCGTGACCAACAAGGCCCCCCTCATTAGTGAGTTGATCTCTGAGGGGGAGCTGGACCTTGCAGGGATAACGGAGACCTGGTTGGGCCACGAGGGTGGTTTACCCCTCATGGAAATGTGCCCACCGGGTTTCCGTGCATTCCATCAACCTCGGACCCTGGGTAAGGGTGGTGGGGTGGCGGTAGTTATACGGGATGGTCTAGAACCGAGGGAGTTCACTGTCCCTCAGATACCCGGGTGTGAGTCCCTAGGTGTGAAATGGGGCCCAGGGAGGCAGTTGGGCCTGCTGATTGTATACTTGGCTCCTCGCTATACATCAGCGGCCCTGCCCGAGCTCCTCGAGCTGATCTCAGAGACGGCGGTTGAGATCCCCAGGCTTTTGGTTATGGGGGACTTCAACCTGCCGTCGACGGGAGCAGCATCTGAGGTGGCTCGGGAGTTCATGGCTTCCATGACAACCATGGGCCTGACCCAATTAATTCAGGGCCCCACACACGAAGGCGGCCACACACTGGACCTTGTTTTTGTATCTGAACAGTGGACGAGTGATCTGGGAATAGGGGATTTAGTTGTTACTCCCCTGTCATGGTCAGATCACTCATGTCTCCGGCTCGACTTCCCTGGCGCTACCCTCCACCGCGAGGAGGCGGAGCCAGACTGTCCAAGCTGGTACCGCCCCAAGCACCTGATGGAACCGGATAGGTTCTAGACGGAACTTGGGCCACTACCTGTAGCCCTGACCCGCGCTCGGTCGGAGGACCTAGTGGCCGCCTGGAATAGGGCGACGGCTGGGGCCTTGGACTGGGTTGCGCCTTTGCGACCTCTCCTACGGCAGCGATCCACCCGAGCTCCTTGGTATACCGAGGAGTTGAGGGTGATGAAGCGCCATAGGAGACGTCTAGAGAGCAGGTGGAGGTCCTCATGCTTCGAGTCTGATCAAACACAGGTAAGAGCCTATTTACGGACCTACCTTGTGGCATTGAGAGCAGCCAAACCTAGACATTGTGCCGCTCTTATTGCGTCCGCGGATAACCGCCCTGCCGCCCTGTTTAGGGTGACCCGCTCCCTCTTGTCACAGGGGACGCAGGGGGCACCCTTGCAGGAAAGAGCAGAGGAGTTTGGGGAATATCTGCAGGACAAAGTCGCTCAGATCCGGAGCGGATGGGCCCCCTCCAGTGGACCGGACGAGCCGTCAACAGTGAGTCTTGTGAGACCATTCTGGGAGGAGTTTGACTGTTGCCCCCGAGGATTTGGACAGGTTGCGTGGACGGCTGCGACCCACCACATGTTCAATGGACCCGTGTCCCTCCTGGCTGGTACTGGCATCCTGGGAGGTGACACGAGGCTGGCTTCTGGGCCTGGTGAACGCCTCATTGGGTGAGGGATCCTTACCAACTGCCTTGAAAGAGGCGGTGGTGAGGCCCTTACTCAAGAGGCCTTCACTTGACCCAATGGAGCTAGCTAATTATCATCCAGTCTCCAACCTTCCCTTTTTAGCGGTTGTTGAGAATGTGGTGGCACAGCAATTTCCACGACACCTTGACGAATCCGAATATCTAGACCCACGCCAGTCCGGCTTCCGACCCGGGCACAGCACAGAGACAGCCTTGGTCGCGTTGGTTGATGATCTCTGGAGGGCCAGAGATAGAGGTTGTTCCTCTATTCTGGTCCTATTAGATCTCTCAGCGGCTTTTGATACCATCAACCATGGTATCCTATTGCGCCGGCTGGAGGGGATGGGAGTTGGAGGCACTGTTTTACGGTGGTTCGGCTCCTACCTCTCCGACCGGTCGCAATGTGTGTTGACGGGGGCAGAGGTCGACCCTGAGGCCACTCACTTGTGGGGTGCCGCAGGGGTCGGTCCTCTCACCCCTCCTGTTCAACGCATATGTGAAGCCACTGGGGGAGATCATCCGTGGTTTTGGGGTTGAATATCATCTGTACGCTGATGATACTCAGCTGTACATCTCAACCCCAAACCACCCCAACGAGGCTGTCGAAGTGATGTCCCGATGTTTGGAAGCCGTCGGGGTCTGGATGGGGGACAACAGACTCAAACTCAACCCCTCCAAGACTGAGTGGCTGTGGCTACCGGCACCTCGGTTCAGCCAGCTGACTCCATCGCTGGCCATAGGGGGCGAACAATTGCCCCCTGTGGAACGGGCGCGCAATTTGGGCGTCCTCCTAGATGCCCGGCTGTCAATGGACGACCATGTGGCAGCCGTGGCAAGGGGGGCGTTCCACCAGGTTCGCCTGGTGCGCCAATTGCGCCCCCTTCTGGACCGGGATGCCCTACGCACGGTCACTCATGCACTGGTGACGTCTCGCCTGGACTACTGCAATGCTCTCTACATGGGGCTTCCCTTGGGACGCGCCCGAAGACTGCAGCTAGTCCAGAACGCAGCCGCGCGGGCAGTCATGGGGAGTACTAGGTACTCCCACGTAACACCGCTCCTGCGCGAGCTGCACTGGCTGCCTGTGGTTTTTCGGATGCGTTTCAAGGTTTTGACCACCATCTTTAAAGCGCTCCATGGTATAGGGCCTAGCTACCTGTGGGATTGCATCCTCCCACACACATCCCTGCGGCCAATTCGCTCTCACAGGGAGGGGCTTCTCCTGGTGCCGTCCACTAGGCAATGCCAACGGGCGACACCAAGGAGTAGGGCCTTCTCTGTGATGGGCCCAACCCTCTGGAATGACCTCCCCCCCCGACATTAGAGCCACCACGGACTTCCGCTCCTTCCGCCAAAAATTGAAGACACACCTGTTCCGATTGGCTGGCCTGGCATAATTATAATGTCTACCTCCTGGCAAACATATTTCTTACTGGTTTTTTAGGGGGATTGTTTTTTAAATTTAATTTTATAGGATATTTGTTGGGGTTTTAAATTATTTACTTAGCTGTACAGTTCTTTAAACCTTTTAATCCTCCTCTTATCTATTTATCTACTTAATAATTTTAATTGTTTAATTTTATAGCTATTCATGATGTATTTCTGATATGGACTGTACACCGCCCCGAGTCCCTTTCGGGAGAGGGGGCGGTCTATAAGCGCTTAGTAAATAAATAAATAAGTATCAGTTGGTTACAAAAAGGCCTTTGTGCATCTCTTCCACAGTCAACAAACATACTTCATATTAACTCAAGTATTTTAACTCAGATATATTTATACATGTTACCATCATCATACCTCCATTTTCATTTGACTATAATTGCTTAAACGTCCTTCATCATAAAATATACCAAGATTTAAAACATAACCACATACTGGCATTTCATTTACTATTTCTAAAATCCTCCATTAACACTGAATCCTTATGTCCTACTCTAGCTAAACATCCATAATATTTAATAACAGTCTTCTAATCCTTCTTTCCAAATCACTGTTTACAATTTACATCCATTTTCCTTATGTTGTACCCATACCTTGTTATCATTATCCCTCCTTTATTTGACTATATCCTGCATCATATCATTTTCCCCCTAATAATCAAGACTTAACTGAATCTAACAATTCTTCGTTTAAATTAACCTTTATATATAATCCAAAAGGATTTCTAATCTTCCTTTCATGGGTACCATTCAATATTCATATCCACTTATTACTTATCATAACACTACACATTGTATACATTATTATCATTATCAATTATTTATTTAACTATATCTATTATCGCTAAATTTCACTAAGTTTAACTAGTTTTAAATTATACTCTTCCATCTATCAACCTGTATTTTTCAAAAAGCAAAACAGTCTCATATCTTCTGCCATTTGTGGTGTCAGTCCTCTAATCATCTCCTTAATCAATTTTGTGTGGACTCCTCTTAGCAACTCCTTGCTTATAAAATCTCTCATGTAATTTCAAGGCCCTTCTTCTGTTTCCTTAATCAGCTTTTTGATTGTCGGTAGTGTTATCAATGATATTGCTGATAAAATTTCTCCCTTTAAATCCATAAATTCTTTTGTTTTCTCTTCTTCTGTATCTTGCCATCTGGGGTAGATTTCCCCTCCATTTAATTCCTCTTTCAGTATTCCACTCTTTTCCTTTTCAGAGACAAACCAATCACCATAAATATCAGAAATTTTAATTTCTTTATATTCATTTTCCTCTTCGATTTTTAGGATTTTAACCACCACTTTTTCCATTTGATTAACATCTTCAACTTTTTCATCATATTTTGCTGTTAGGTGCACTAAAACTTCCAACTTCTTCTCTATCCTCTCACGTGTATCTGATAATTTCTGTATTTCTGAAAGTATCTTTTGCAGACTTAAAACTTCTTTCTGCTGTTGAAATTGTGCCATTATCTCCAGCTAACAAACACTGCTGTTCTACCTTAGAAGGTTTTAACAGGATTAAGCATCACAATAACATTTCACCTTTCTCTAGTTAAAAATATACTTCAAAGGAACATCTGTGTGCTTTTCTTCTTTTCACTCTCTATAAACAAGCTGTGAGACCTTGAAGACCTTGTAACTCCAGGAGATTCACAAAAAAAGAAACCATCGTTAAACCACTTCAGGGCAGGGGGTCACCCTTTTCCAAAATCACCACCATTTTCAGTCAATTCAATGATGCCCCAACATGTTGTGTTCTGCCCCCCCCCCCCCCCAGTTTCTTTCTGGGCCCATGAGAAATGTCTCGATTCCTCTTTGTAACGATGTCTTCCAAATCCGCAGGAGTGGACACCAAAATCCGGCTGATCCTGGTTGGAAAATCCGGAGGTGGGAAGAGTGCCACGGGCAACACCATCCTCGGCAGGAGGGAGTTCAAGTCCATGTTGTCGGTAAAAACCGTCACCCTGGAGTGCCAAACTGGGGAGGGAACCTGGCAGGGCAAGAAGGTCTCAGTGGTTGACACACCTGACATTTTCAATTCTGAAGATTCTGATGAAATTGTGCATGATCATATCAGGGATTGTGTCAAACTCTCCAAGCCTGGACCACACGCCCTGATTTTTGTTACCCAGGTGGGGCGCTTCACCGCGGAAGATGCGGCTGCTGCAAAACGCATCTGGGATATTTTTGGGGAGGAGTCCTCCCGGTATACGATCGTCCTCTTCACCTGCGTGGAGGATTTGGGGGGGAGCCTCCTGGATGAGTACGTCACACAGTCTGACAACGGGAATCTTCAGGAACTGATCAGGAGGTGCGGGAACCGCTTCTGCGGGTTCAACAACAAGGCCACAGGAACCGAGCGGGAGAGTCAGGTCTCGGAGCTGATGGAGAAAGTGCAGAACACCGTTGTCCAGAACGGGGACAGATGCTACGTCAACCGGCTGTGGGGCGAGCACATCCAGATTTTGAGCGAGCAGAATCAATGGGCAGACAAAATCAAATACATCATCTACCACCCTCAAGAAATGATGATTTCAGCGGGTCGATTATTCTTATCATTCCTAAATGGCATGAATGCATACAGAGGTCCCCCTCAACTCACAACAAGTTCAGAGTCCCAACGGCCCTGAAGAAAGCAGCATCCTGGGCTCATGGGATCCCCTTTGGCAACCTTCCGATCGTCAAAATCCAGGAGGACGCCAGGCTTCACTGAACAAGCATGTTATTAACTTAACCCCTGCACGGATTCGCTTATAAAGGTTATAAAATGAGCCAAGCTCACTTAACGGCCTTGCTGAACAACAGACATGGGATCATTTGGTTCAGCTGCAGTTGCAAGTTGAGGTCTTCTTGCATATGTTGATCACGGCTTCACGTTGCCTCCAAATCCAAAAATGGCGTGATTTTTAAAATTCCGCTTTCTTTGCTCGAGAAATAAACAATTGCAGAGCTGCAGATCTGGTGTCCTCTCCACTTCTCTTTTGCCTTTGCTGAAATGTGTGTGTGTGGCAGGGGTAGGGGATCTTCCTTTTCCCTTCCTGGGGGCCAAGTTAATTCTACTTTCTTTGCTTGACAAATAAACAATCACAGAGCTGCAGATCTGGTGTCCTCTCCACTTCTCTTTTGCCTTTGACTGCTGAAATGTGCATGAAGGGGAGAGGGGAGATCAGCCAGGGGTCCTTGTCTTTGAAGAACCTCCTCCACCTTCTCAATGGCAGCCAGATCCTTCCCCATGGCCCCTCAAGGCCAGCTCGGCCCCATATCCTTGCCTTTGCCCCAGTGCAGCCCAAAAGCACTCCCCGCCCCCAGTTGCACCAGTATCACAGCTGAGACCATTTATCCCGGGTGGGTTAAGTTGCTTCTGCTTCCCTGACCCTCCACCCCTCAATACCAGAGAGGAGGCAGTTGACTATTTTGGTGGCCTCTTGGCCTCTCGAGAATTTAACTTGCTGTGGGATAATTTAACAGTTCAATTACTGAAAAGAAATCCAGAAACTATGCTGATGTTCGCCGTCCCCATTTCATGTTGTCCCTCCTTTGGCATCCATTCCTCATCGCTGGAATCATTCAAGAGACTGGACTGCCATCCGTCAGAAAAGATGTAGGTAGGTCCTCCTGGAGGGATTCGTGAGCCTTGCGACGACACAATATGCGGTCTCGATAGTCCGAGACCGCCGTTGATTATTTTGCTGCTGTAACGGTCCGTATGGACCTAAGCCGTCCCGAAGAGACAGTGAAAGGGAGACAAATCCTTGGTGGTCACAGGGATATCGTAAAGTCCCTGTTTGACCCAAGGGAAGCTCTCCAAATCGGTGGTAAATAGACAGCCCCCGGGCTGACAAAGTCGGAGACGGCTCCGGAGGAAAGGCAGTGAAAATGAAAGTGAGTCGATCGGGTGAGATTTTTTTTTCTTTGAGAATGACTGCCCAAGGGAAAAAACTTTTTTTAAAGATTAATTAGTCCTTTAAGCTAAGAACAAAGCGGCGAAATTTATTTTAATTGGACTGCCTTAGAAAGTTTTTCTTCTTCTTTTTCTATGTAACAACGTTTTGTGGATTGAAGTGATTGTTTGCTTCCTGTTTCTCCTCTCAAGTGAATGAATTGATTTTTTTTCTACTTGTTATTTTATTTTTTGGCTGAACTAAAACCCTTTTTCTCTTAACAACTCTTCCTCGTACTGTTTATTAAATTCTATTAAAGACACTTAGAGATTTTTGTTTTGTTCTTTAAGCCTGAAACAAATAAGAAAAAGTTGAATCTGCCACTCGGAAGCCAGAACTTGGTTTTTTTTCTTCTTCTGAAACAATGTATACCTTGTCTTACTTTTTTTGATTTTACTGAAGTTGGAGGGTTTGCAGCTTGCTTATGGAAACTGATAACAACTCAAGGACATGGACTGTCTCTCTACAGTGTCTGTGAGAAATATTCTGGGCAAGGAAAGGCAAAGAAAAGATAGAAACCCCCCCCCTCTTCTGAAAAAACTAGAAGAAACTTGTGCTTAAGTAAATTCAAAATAAAGGCATTTTTATACATTAAAGAGATATTGAAGGCGAGAGTGGCAGTGGAGTTTAGATCTTTTTTTCTCCTTTTGGAAATATGTATCCATATACAGATGAGAAAACCCCAAGCTTACAAGATGTTTGGGATCTTCAAAATATATTGGAAGGATTCGAGAGATTTGGAAAGAAGCTAGATAAATTATTGCTATGCGCAGAAAAAGTGGAAGAGATTGGAGCTCCCAAAACTAAAGAAGAGAATAAAGATATAGAAGATATAGAAGATAAAGGCAAGATAATAGATGAACTTACTAATGAAGCACCTATGAGTGAAAATGGAAAGATATGGAAAAGTGAATTTGATTATTTGGAGCTCGATCCCTCTTCTCAATATATGGATTTGATGATGGAACTAGGAGGAGAATCAGCTTTGGAAAGACGTCTGATAATCAAAGATATGTTAATGTTAATCCCAGCTGAAGGGCAACGAGACTACTTGAGAGATCTTTTGAGCAAAAAGGTGTGGAGAGAAGTCTTTAAGAACTCTATAAAGAAATTAATAAGAGAATTGACGCAACGACTGGCTAAAGAGATAAGAGTGTTTTGTTACTGGATAGACACAGATTGACAATGAATGCAGATAATTAAAAACTTAGTTAATCTTTGGTGATTAATAAGTAGGATTTTGTAGATGCTTATAGAATGTTCTTGTTCTTTTTAAAATGTTTATTCATTAACAGATAATTCATTATGATAATAATAGTGAAATAACAACTCTAATTAGTGAAAACAATTTGGATATAAACTGTAAACTGGGACCTGGGAAAAAGACTTATCAATTTTATTAATACTTTTTAGTTTGGATTTTGTTATGAAGATGTAATTCTTTCTGGGTACCTATAAATTTTACTACAATTTAGATATAAACTATAATATGGGACCTGGGGAAAAGATTCATTAATTATATTTGTTTAGATTTTGTTATAAAGATGTAATCTTTCCTGGGTACTTATAAATTCTAGTAATAATTTTTTGTCTAGGTTTATTATAAAGATGTTAGATAACTACAATAATAATAACGAAATGTTAATGGATAATGTTTAATGATTTTATATGGGTTGGCATTGGTGAAAGCAATTGGATATAAGCCTGAAATTTATAGAAATAGCTAACGAATGCCAGTATGTGGTTGTGTCCTTAAATACAAATGATTCTAGATAAAACCACGTTTAAACAAATATAGTTAAATAAGAGTGATGGTACATTGATGGTATATAAAGATTTTTCATTTAAAATATATAATCCAATATGAATGAAGTATAAAAATGATTGTGGTAGTAACACACGAAATTTATTTATAACCAATCGACATGCTTTCTGGAAGATGTAATGAAGAATGTTTTTTTTGTGTGTGTGTGTGTGTGTTTAATTAAAACAATAAAAAAAATTTAAAAGAAAAGAAAAGATGTAGGTAGGTCCTCCTGTTTGGGGGGCGGATTGGACTAGATAACCTAACAGGTCCCTTCCAACTCTATTCTCTTTATTTGTCTTTTAATGACCCCGTAATCCCTTACATCGGGGTGGAACTGGGCCAACTGAATGGAGCTGAGTCTTTACTGGCTGGATGCCCTTCCTGTCACCAGTGCGGAGTTTTGTTCAGCAGATAATTACTCACTGTGCCCAGAGAGAGAAATAACTGCCCCTACCTAGGATTGACCTCACAGCCTCCTGAATGTGCAGCAAAAGGGGTCGGCCCCATACAGAGTAAGGGGCTTCCTTCTGAATTGCACTATTTGGGAATCCAGAAGCCTGGCGTTCCCATTGAAGCCCAGCGGGAGATGGGGGAGGGGTGTTACAGTTTCTCTCTCTCTCTCTCTCTCTCTCTCTCTCTCTCTCTCCCTCCCTCCCTCCCTCCCTTCCATTTATTTTGTGAGCTGTTTCTAAAAGCATCCAAGGAGGGATGGGAAGGAGCTCCCCCGCCCATCCCCACCACATCTCCCATGCCCCACGGCTTCCCAGGCACTGCAGGAGCCGCAGAGGCCGAGGGCAATGGAAGTGCAGCCTCTTTGCAAGAGCAAGAAGGGAGGGAGAGAGGGAGGGAAGAAGAAAAAGAAAAAAGGAAGGAAGGAAATGGAAAGAGAAAGAAGGAAGAGGTGGGAGGGAAGGGTGAAAGAAAGAGAAAGAAAGAAAATAAAAAGAAGGAAGGGTTGGCAGGAGGAAAGAAAGAGACAGACAGAGGGAGGAAAGAAGTAAAGGAAGGAGAAAGGGAAAGAAGGAAGGAAGGAGGGTGTGAGAAAAGTCCCTGAATTCTCCTGGATTTTCCCCTAGAAATGCAGGAAAAGGGGAAAAGAGGATAGGAGTGGAAAGGAAGGGGAAAGGGAGGTAGTGATGAAGGAGTAAGGGAAGGAAAGAAGGAGAAAGGGAAAAAAGGAAGGAGGGAATAGGAGGCAGGGAGGAAAGAAGAAAAGAGAAATGAAGAGGGAGGGAAGAGGGAAGGAAGGAAAGAGACACGGCTGGAGGAAGGAAGGGAGAAAGGAAAGAAAGGGAAAGAAGGAAGGAAGAGGAGGGAGGTAGAGAAAGAAAGAAGGAAGGAAAGGAAGGAAGGAAGGAAGGAAAAGGGGGACGGCGGGAGGCTTGTAGACTGGGTTCTGCCTTCACAGCTGGTAGGCCAGGTTGCTCCAAACCGGCCTACTTTCACAGGCATCCTTCATACACCGGACGAACCCGACACAGGTTGGCTCCTTATATTTTTCACCACTGCCCTGTGGCTTTTTCCTTTTACATCCCTGCCTTACACCAATTGGACAGATGACACTCCTGGCTCTCCTTCCAGGGATCAACTTCCCACAACTTCCAAGGCAACTTCTATGGGTCAATTATTCTCACTCTCACAAAAGGAGGAGGAGCTTCCGGAGGGAATGGCGGCGGGCTTGTGAGCTCTGCTTGATTGCGGGGGGGCCTCCCTGATGGGAGGGGTGCTGCCGGCCCTCTGTCCCATCTTGAGGGTCGGAAATTCGTCGACGACCACCCTGGCTTCGCCCTGGATTTGAGCTGGGTCACCAGGGTGGTCGGAGAGCCAGACGGTGAGGCAGAAACGTGCTAGCTAGCTGCTGCTGGGGCAGGGGCTGGCGATTGCCAGCTCGTGTGTAGAACGGAACGGAACGGAGCAAAGCGGAATGGAGCGGAATGGAGCAGAATGGAGCGGTGCGGCGGCAGCCTGAGGAGGAAAGGAATCCCGGACAGCCCATGCAGCCCAGGCGGCGGAAGTTTGGGCAACGGCAGTGGTGGAGGTGGTTAAAGATGCCGAACGCCAGACCTTTCGGCCACCATGAATCCCGGACCAGCGGGGGGGCCGCGAGAGGTGAGAACGAGACCTGGGGTGCTTTCTGGGCGCCAAAGAACGCTATCAGACCAGCGGAGACTGCAGGGAAGCTCAGGGAAGCCGAGACGGCCCTGCGGGCTCAGGAACAACAACCCCGGGCAGCCAGGCTGCCGAGGAGACAAATGGCCACTCATGTCTGAGACTGGATAGGGACGCTTGGGAGACTGGTGGCCATTCGTTGAAGATCTGACTTTTTACCCTCTCACCCTTGCTGACAACTTTCCTTCCCTGTTCAAAGTACTATCTGACTATGGCTTACCTTAACGCCCTGCTACAAACTGCTCCTTAGTACCACCTTGTTACAAACTGCTCCCCAGTTCCCCCTTGAGGCTCCACCTGTAGACCATTCTGGCTAGCCTGCTAGTTCACCAACCTACCCTTTCCATCCAGGGTAAGGATAACCAACATCTGTATACCCCTTTTGTGGGGAACCCTGGCTTACGAACAAACTTATGATTTTAACAACAGCACCCGAAAATGAGCTCGCCCCTATGACAACTTATGAACTCTATACATTCAAGGTCAGACCTACTACTACTGCGAGAGTCCCCCCTCTCGCAGGTATGGCCCTCAGACCTTTCAAGGGCCCACCTTGATGACGGGTTTGTTAACCCAGAGAGGTGGAGGAAGCGGAAATTAAGGGGTTTTTTAATTAATCATTTTTTAACAGTCTTAAGGGGTTCCAGGGTAGGGGGGAAGGGGATTCAGGCCAGGAGGGAAAGTAGAGCCAGGCAAACAGGTGTGGTCGGGAGGGGAGGGAGTGGAGTGGGGGAGGAGGGGGATAATAGCATTCCAGTACAGGGCTCTGTTATACCAACGGTCGTGGGGAGGGGTGGGTGCGAGGACAGACTAAGAACCTGCAGTCGGTTGGGAGACCGTGGTTGTTGGTTACACCCGGTCGCTTGTACCAACCCCCGCACTCTAGGTGGCCAGGATCTACAGAGCCAGGGCCTTAGGCTGATGTTATGCAATGCGAGGTCCGTTGTTAACAAGGCCTCCCTCATTAATGACCTGATTTTGGAGGGGGAGCCGGACCTCGCAGGAATAACAGAGACCTGGTTGGGCCACGAGGGAGGTGTATCCCTCGTGGACATGTGCCCACCAGGTTATCGAGCATTCCACCAGCCACGGGCCCAGGGTAGGGGCGGTGGGGTAGCAGTAATTATCCGGGAAGACCTGGAGCCGAGAGAGTTCACTGTGCCACAGACATCCGGGTGTGAATCCCTTGTCGTGAGATGGGGCCCAGGGAGACAGTTGGGCCTGCTGATTTTATACCTGGCTCCTCGCTATACATCAGCGGCCCTGCCTGAGCTCCTCGAGCTGATCGCAACAATGGCAGTTGAGACCCCCAAACTTTTGGTCATGGGGGACTTCAACTTGCCATCGGTGGGAGAAGCATCTGAGGTGGTTCAGGAGTTCATGGCTTCCATGACAGCCATGGAACTGACTCAGGAGGAGGAGGAGCTTCCTGGAGCAATGGCGGTCTGCCTGAGAGCTCCTTAGACCCGCAAGCTCTTTTAAGGGAGCAGGGGTGCTGCCGGCCCCCTTTTACACCATGGGGGCCAGGTGTCCAATAAACAGCCACCCTGGGTTTTTCTATGACCCAAGGGGGGTCTCCCAGGGTGGCGTGAAGATCTGGAAATAGCTCGGAGAGCGGACCGGAGCTGCCGATGAGAGACGCCGCCCAGGAACGCTGTTTGAGTTGGAGGAGTTGAATTCGCCGTTCTGGGAGCGGAGAGGCCGTTCTGGGAGCGGAGAGGTACGGAGGAGCTTGGGAGAATGGCAAAAGGTGAAGAAACGGCATCTGGAGCGTGCGGGGGTGTGCTGTTGTCGCTTTCGGAGGCTTGTGGCTTGGAGCGAGCCCTGGGGCGGCGGGGAATCGAAATGCCGTCCCTGGGGCGGCGGCAATCCAAGCGGCGGTGGCGACGGCTTGAAAAGCCGAACGCCAAATCCCCCTGGCCTACAGCAGACTGGAGAGATGTGGGAGATGCTGGAGGTCGAGTTGGGAGGACTGGAGGTTGATTGGATTGGATAGGACTGGAGCAGGAAGGACTGGAGGCCGGTAGGAGCGGCGTTGGGGCTTGAAATGGTTTTGGCTGGAGTGCTTAGAACATGGATGCAGGCCTAGGCAAGACTTGAATGCCGAAGGCCGGTAGGAGAAGGGCAGCGTTTCAGGAGGCCGCCTGGAGGCCGGGGGGGGGGGGGAGGCTTGCTGGAACTGGCAGGCTTGTTGGGAACTGGCAGGAGGTTTAACATCAGACTTGGCAGGAGAGTTTCTTCCCCTGCCAGCCACCTCCTTGACTGTTCCGTTTATTCCCCCCCCCCTGCTGACTTTTGGACTAACAGCTGCCCCTGCTTTTCATCCGTGCGCGCCTGGAGGTTTTTACCGCCCTATCTTCATCTGACTGACCATCTGCCCCTCCCCATTATCAAGCAAAAATCCATCTACCCCTCGCCATCCACCACTGACCATCTACTAGCCCCCACTCAGTGACCGGCACTTGACCATCTTATTATCATCATTACCCCCCCCCCCCTCATCTTGGACTGGATGACTTTTTATACTGATACCCGGCTTTTATAATTTTACTGGACTATGGCATACGATCATACCATCTGCAGCACAGAGCCTAGGCCCTAATGAACTTTTAACAGCATATGTATTCCAGGCTAGACCTTATCCTACTACGGGAATCCCCCCTCTCGCAGGTGTGGCCCTCCGCCCTTTCTAGGGCCCACCTTGATGACGGATTTATTAATCCCGAGAGGTGGAGGAAGCGGAGACTTAGGGGGTTTTTAGTGAAATGTTTTTTAAATTCTTTTAGGGGTTTAGGGGTTGGGGGGGGGTCAGATCAGGAGCGATGACGGAGCCAGGTCACCAGGTGGGGTCTTGAGCAGAAGGAGCAGAGAGGAGGAGGGGGGAGAGGATATCATTCCTATACAGGGCTTCTTGATCCCCACAGTCGTAGGGAGGGGCAGATACGAGGACAGATTAACAACCCGTAGTCGGTTGGGAGACCGTGGGTGCTGGTTACACCCGGTTGCTTGTACCAACCCCCGCGTTCTAGGTGGTCAGGATCTGCAGGCCCAGGGACTGAGGCTGTTGTTATGCAATGCGAGGTCCGTTGTCAATAAGGCCCCCCTCATTCACGATCTGATTTTGGAGGGGGAGCCGGACCTCGCGGGAATAACGGAAACCTGGTTGGGCCACAAGGGAGGGTTACCCCTCGTGGAAATGTGCCCACCAGGTTACCAAGCATTTCACCAGCCCCGGGCCCGGGGAAGGGGCGGTGGGGTAGCAGTGATTATCCGGGAGGATTTAGAGCCGAGGGAGTCCACTGTGCTACAGACGTCCGGTTGTGAATCCCTGGTTGTGAAATGGGGCCCTAGGAGGCAGATGGGTTTGCTGATAGTATACCTGGCTCCCCGCCATACATCAGCGACCCTGCCTGAGCTCCTCGAGCTGATCTCATCGGTGGCGGTTGAGACCCCCAAACTTTTAGTGATGGGGGATTTTAACCTGCCGTCGGTGGGAGAAGCATCAGAGGGGGCTCGGGAGTTCATGGCTTCCATGATAGCCATGGACCTGACTCAAATGATTCAGGGCCCGACACACGAGGGAGGTCACACCTTGGACCTTGTTTTTGTCTCTCGCCAGTGGTTGAGTGATCTGGGAGGAGTGGAATTTAACCATCACTCCTCTGTCATGGTCAGATCACTCACTCCTCCGTCTTGACTTCCCTGGTGCTACTCCTCGCTGCGGGGAGGCGGAACCGGAGAACACTAGATGGTTCCGCCCCAGGCGCTTGATGGAACCAGACAGGTTCCAGACGGAGCTTGGGCCACCTCCTGCAGCCCTGACCCGCCCTCGGGTAGAGGACCTGGTGGCCGCGTGGAATAACGCGACTACCGGGGCCTTGAACCGGGTGGCGCCTTTGCGGCCTCTCCGGCGGCAACGATCCACCCTGGCCCCTTGGTTTACCGAGGAGCTAAGGGTGATGAAGCGCCGCAAGAGATGCCTAGAGAGTCGTTGGAGATCCTCCCGATCCGAACTTGACCGAGCACAGGTACGAGCCCATTTAAGGACGTACCTAGTGGCATTGAGAACGGCCAAACGTCAATATTGTGCCGCTCTCATTGCATCCGCAGAGAACCGCCCTGCCGCCCTGTTTCGGGTGTCCCGCTCTCTTCTGTTTCAGAGGCCACGGGAGGCCCCTTTACAGGGCAGGGCAGAGGAGTTTGGGAAATATCTGCAGGATAAAGTCGCTCAAATCCGGAAGGATTGGGTCCCCTTCAGTGGCCCAGTCGAGACGCCAGTGGCGAGTCTTGAGAAACCTTTTTGGGAGGAGTTTGACTTGGTTGTCATCGAGGATTTGGACAGATTGCGTGGGCGACTGCGACCTACCACATGTTTACTGGACCCGTGTCCCTCCTGGCTTGTACTGGCATCCTGGGAGGTTACACGCGACTGGCTCCTGGACCTAGTGAACGCTTCGTTGGGTGAGGGGTCTCTCCCGGCCGCCTTGAAAGAGGCGGTGGTGAGACCCTTGCTCAAGAAGCCTTCCCTGGACCCTATGGAGCTGGTCAATTATCGTCCTGTCTCCAACCTTCCCTTTTTGGCGAAGGTTGTGGAGAGTGTGGTGGTTTCTCAGTTTCCACGACATCTGGAGGAGAATGATTATCTAGACCCGCGCCAGTCCGGCTTTCGCCCTGGGCACAGCACAGAGACGGCCTTGGTCGCGTTGGTGGATGATCTCTGGAGGGCCAGAGATAGGGGCTGTTCCTCTATCCTGGTCCTATTAGACCTCTCGGCGGCTTTTGATACCATCGACCATGGTATCCTGTTGCACCGACTGGAGGGGTTGGGGATCCGGGGCACCGTCTTGCGGTGGTTCGGCTCCTACCTCTCCGGCAGGACGCAACGTGTGTTGGCAGGAGAGCAGAGGTCGACCCTAAGCCCCCTTATCTGTGGGGTACCACAGGGGTCGGTCCTCTCGCCACTCCTGTTCAACACATACATGAAGCCGCTGGGTGAGATCATCCGTGGTTTTGGGGTGGGATACCATCTGTACGCTGATGATACTCAGCTGTACATTTCCACCCCGAACCACCCCAACGAGGCCGTCGAAGTGATGTCCCGGTGTGTGGAAGCCGTACGGGTCTGGATGGATGACAACCGACTCAGGCTCAACCCTTCCAAGACGGAGTGGCTGTGGGTTCCGGCTCCCCGGTTCAACCAGATAATTCCATCTCTGGCCATTGGGGGCATTCAACTCGCCCCCGTGGAGCGGGCGCGCAATTTGGGCGTCCTCCTGGATGCCAGGCTGTCCATGGATGAACATGTGACAGCCGTGGCCAGGGGGGCGTTCCATCAGGTTCGCCTGGTGCGCCAATTGCGCCCCCTATTGGACCGGGACGCCCTACGCACAGTCACCCATGCGCTGGTGACGTCTCGCCTGGACTACTGCAACGCTCTCTACATGGGGCTTCCCTTGAAATGCACTCGGAGACTACAGTTGGTCCAGAATGCGGCCGCGCGGGTGATTATGGGGAGCACCAGGTACTCCCATGTGACACCACACCTGCGCGAGCTGCACTGGCTTCCTGTGGTCTATCGAGTGCGTTTCAAGGTTTTGATCACGATCTTTAAAGCGCTCCATGGCTCAGGACCTAGTTACCTGCGGGACCGTATTCTGCCCCACACATCCCTACGACCTATTCGCTCGCACAGAGAGGGACTTCTCCAGGTGCCGTCCACTAGACAATGCCATGGGGCGGCGCCTAGGAGCAGAGCCTTCTCTGTGGCGGGCCCAGCCCTGTGGAATGACCTCCCCCCGGATATTAGGACCACTACAGACCTCCGCTCCTTCCGTGTTAAGCTCAAGACCCACCTTTTTCAAATATCTGGCCTGGCTCAACCATAACTTCGTTACGCTCCTGAGGGGTTTTTAATTTAGCAATTTTATTTAAGGGGATTTTAAACTGTGTTTTAATTGTGTTTTTAGCTGTGTTTATTGTCCTTCACTTACAAGTCTACCCTCCTTCATGCACAAATGTAATTGTCCTTGTTTTTTCGTATGTATGTGTGTCCTATGTGTATTTTATCCTTTTGATTGTATGCCACCCCGAGTCCTTCGGGAGAGGGTTGCGGCTAATCAAATAAAATTTATTATTATTATTATATTAGTTAATTCAGGGTCCCACACACGAGGGAGGCCACACACTGGATCTTGTTTTTGTCTCTGACCAGTGGACGAGTGATCTGGGAATAGGGGACATAGCTATTACTCCCCTGTCATGGTCAGACCACTCACTTCTCCGACTTGACTTTCCTGGTGCTACCCCCCGCCGCGAGGAGGCGGAACCGGAATATCCTAGGTGGTTCTGCCCCAGGCGCCTGATGGAACCGGATAGGTTCCAGACGGAGCTTGGGCTACCTCCTGTAGACCTGACCCGCCCCCGGATAGAGGACCTAGTAGCCGCCTGGAATAATGCGGCTGCCGGGGCCTTAGACCGGGTGGCACCTTTGTGGCCTCTCCTGCGGCAACGAACCACCCTGGTCCCTTGGTTCACCGAGGAGCTAAGGGTGATGAAACGCCACAAGAGACGCCTAGAGAGCCGATGGAGATCCTCCCGTTCCGAACTTGACCGAACACAGGTACGAACCTACTTAAGGACATACCTTGTGGCAATAAGAGCGGCCAAACGTCGACATTGTACCGCTTTTATTGCGTCCGCAGATAACCGCCCTGCCGCCCTGTTTCGGGTGACCCGCTCTCTTCTTTCGCAGAGACCGCGGGAAGCCCCTTTACAGGGCAGGCAGAGGAATTTGGGAAATATCTGCAGGATAAAGTCGCTCAAATCCGGAGGGAATGGGTCCCACTCAGTGGGCTAGGAGGGATGCCCCAGGCGAGTCTTGAGAGACCATTCTGGGAGGAGTTTGACTCAGTTGCCATCGAGGATTTGGACAGATTACGCGGGCGACTACGAGCCACCACATGTTCATTGGACCCGTGTCCCTCCTGGCTTGTACTGGCATCCTGGGAGGTTACACGAGACTGGCTCTTGGTGCTAGTGAATGCTTCATTGGGCGAGGGGTTCTTACCGGCCGCCTTGAAAGAGGCGGTTGTGAGACCCTTATTCAAGAAGCCTTCCCTGGACCCAACGGAGCTAGCCAATTACCGTCCTGTCTCCAACCTTCCTTTTTTAGCGAAGGTTGTAGAGAGTGTGGTGGCCCAACAGTTCCCACGTCACCTGGAGGAGAATGATTATCTAGATCCGCGCCAGTCCGGCTTCTGACCCGGGCACAGCACAGAGACGGCCTTGGTCGCGTTGGTTGATGATCTCTGAAGAGCCAGGGATAGGGGCTGTTCCTCTATCCTGGTTCTATTAGACCTCTCAGCGGCTTTCGATACCATCGACCATGGTATCCTCCTGCACCGGTTGGAGGGGCTGGGGGTAAGGGGCACCGTTCTATGGTGGTTCTGCTCCTACCTCTCCGACCGGACGCAGCGTGTGTTGGCAGGGGAGCAGAGGTCGTCCCTGAGGCCTCTCACTTGTGGGGTGCCGCAGGGGTCAGTCCTCTCGCCTCTCCTGTTCAACACATATATGAAACCGCTGGGTGAGATCATCCGTGGTTTTGGGGTGGGATATCATCTGTATGCTGATGATACACAGCTGTACATCTCCACCCCGAACCACCCCAACGAGGCCGTTGAAATGATGTCCCGGTGTTTGGAAGCCGTACGGGTCTGGATGGGTGACAACCGACTCAAACTCAACCCCTCCAAGACGGAGTGGCTGTGGCTTCCGGCCCCCCCGGTTCAACCAGCTAATTCCAACACTAGCCATTGGGGGCGAACAACTGGCCCCCATGGAACGGGCGCGCAATTTGGGCATCCTCCTGGATGCCCGGCTGTCCATGGATGACCATGTGGCAGCCGTGGTGAGGGGGGCGTTCCACCAGGTTCGCCTGGTGCACCAATTGCACCCCCTATTGGACCGGGATGCCCTTCGCACAGTCACTCACGCGCTGGTGACGTCCCGCCTAGACTACTGTAATGCTCTCTACATGGGGCTCCCCTTGAGATGCACCCGGAGACTACAGCTGGTCCAGAATGCGGCCGCGCGGGCAATTATGGGGCGAACGAGGTTCACCCATGTAACACCTCTCCTGCGCTAGCGGCACTGGCTCCCTGTGGTCTATCGGGTGCGTTTCAAGGTGTTGATTACCATCTTTAAAGCGCTCCATGGCACAGGACCTAGTTATTTGCGGGATCATATCCTGCCCCATACATCCCTGCGACCAATCCGCTCTCACAGAGAGGGGCTCCTCCGGGTACCGTCCACTAGGCAGTGCCAGAGGGCGGCGCCCAGGAGTAGGGCCTTCTCTGTGATGGGCCCAGTCCTCTGGAATGACCTCCCCCCAGATATCAGGACAACGACGGATCTCTGCTCCTTCCGCACGAAACTCAAGACCCACCTGTTCCAACTAGCCGGCCTGGCTTAATGAGAACTTCTAACCTCCCTGGCAATTTTAAACTGTATATTTAAATCTATGGGGTATTTTAATTGTTTCAATTGTTTTAATTTTATTGTATTTATTTTAACTTTGTGGCTTTCATTTTCATTTGTATTGTTAATGTTGATGTATTTACCTCCTCCATGCCACATGCCTTTATATTTGATTGTATGTCGCCCCGAGTCCCTTCGCGGAGAGGGCGCGACTGATAAATTGAATCAAATAAATAAATAAAATAAATAAATTCTTCCTTTTCACATCCAGGCAAATATAATATTCTGCCTTTTCAATATTTCCTAAAATATTTCATTTTTCTGGGAGAGGATTGGGTGATAACTTTCCACAATCCCTCCTTTTTTTTTCAAACCAAGTGCACATGTTCTTGACAAAAGATTAAAATTGGTCAGATCAGGGAGACTTAATTTTTCTGATGGAAAGGCATTGAGAGAGACAGCAGAAGGATCCCTTCAGTGGCTCCCAGAGAGCTTTCAACCATGAAGGTCTAACAACCAGGGCACAATGTCTGGAAAGAAATTTACAGTATCCAATTTTCCATGCCAATTGGTATCAGATAAGTCCCAAAATTCTTCACAGCTATGGTTTTCTTTTTAAAAACTACAGGCTGCCCATTTCCAAGGGATGGTTCTTGAACCTGCCCTAGCTTTTATTTTAGTGAGGCCAAATTGAGTTTAGCTAGTGCGCAATCGAGGCTATTTTGTTGTTGTTTTTTAAATTACACACAATGAGCCCGGGGACTCCTACTCATGAGACCACCAGTGGAACATATCCTGCTTTACCGGGCAATGGGGCAGCATCATTTTTTGAGTCAGTCAGGGTTTGGGTTTTGAAGATCCTTTCTGCTACTCTCTTTTTTTTTAATTAAATTTTTAAATAAAATTTACAATTATCACCCCCCTTACCCTTCCCTCTTCCCGCCCTCCCTCCCCCCACCTCCCAGAGCAAAATACAGGGTATAAACATTTAACAACCATACGCTAAGATAAGCTAACTAATTTTAACATGTTACTATTCTTGTGCTTTAACTCCCCCTTTATTAAACTAACTTTGAATAAATTGTAGTGTTCTTTATGCCTTCATTCATAAGCTAACTGAAATTTTTTAGTCCGGTATTTGTTTTGAATATAGTCAATCCATCTTCTCCAGTCCAGCTTGTACTTCTCATCTGAGTGGTCCTTCAGATACGCTGAAATTTTGGCCATCTCTGCTAAGTTTGCTACTTTTAACGTCCATTCTTGGATAGTGGGCAACTCTTCCTTCTTCCAATACTGCGCCACCAACAATCTTGCTGCCCTCGTTAGGTTCAAGATCAGATTAATCTCTATAGCAGTACAGTCTGAAACTATGCCTAACAAAAACAACTGCGGTGTAAACTTTATCCTCTTTTTCAAGATATTTTGAATAACCCACCATATTTTTATCCAAAATGCTTTAACTTTTTTACAAGTCCACCAAGTATGGTAGTACGTGGCATTAACACAATCACATCTCCAACATTTAGATTGTAGATTCGGATACATACAGGCTAGCCTTTTTGGATCTAAATGCCATCTGTACAACATCTTATAGAAATTCTCTCTCAAGTTCTGAGCTTGTGTACATTTTACATTTCTTACCCAAATCTCTTCCCATGTTTCCATCATTATTGGTTCCTCAAAATTTTGTGCCCATTTTATCATACAATCTTTAACTAATTCTGTTTCTAAGTCTATTTCTATCAATACATTGTACAACATTTTTATATGCATTTGACCCTGATCTCTACATGGGGCTTCCCTTGGGACGCGCACGAAGACTGCAGCTAGTCCAGAACGCAGCCGCGCGGGCAGTCATGGGGAGTACTAGGTACTCCCACGTAACACCGCTCCTGCGCGAGCTGCACTGGCTACCTGTGGTCTTTCGGGTGCGTTTCAAGGTTTTGACTACCATCTTTAAAGCGCTCCATGGCATAGGGCCTAGTTACCTGCGGGATCGCATCCTCCCGCACACATCCCTGCGGCCAATTCGCTCTCACAGGGAGGGGCTTCTCCTGGTGCCGTCCACTAGGCAATGCCAACGGGCGACACCAAGGAGTAGGGCCTTCTCTGTGATGGGCCCAACCCTCTGGAATGACCTCCCCCCCGACATTAGAACCACCACTGACTTCCGCTCCTTCCGGCAGAAACTGAAGACACACCTGTTCCGACTGGCTGGCCTGGCATAATTTTTAACATCTACCTCCTGGCATATATATTTCCTACTGGTTTTTTAGGGGATTTAATTTTATAGGACACTGGGGTTTTAAATTTTGTATATTTTAAATTATTTATTTAGCAATTATAGTTCTGTTTATTTTATCCTCCTCTTATTTATATTTATATTTATGTATTTATCCATCTAATAATTTTAATTGTTATTATGTATGATGTTTTGATATGGACAGTACACCGCCCCGAGTCCCTTTTGGGAGAGGGGGCGGTCTAGAAGTGCTAATTAAATTAAATTAAATTAAAATCCCTAATTTGTTTTATCAAGTTATCCTCACTTTGGATAATACCGGATTTCTGGTCTTTTTTCCATCTAGCCTGTAACTGACCATACTGGAACCAGGTTTGAATTACCCTTTTATCTCTTAATACATGGATCTTGACAAACTTGAACATTGGGCACTATCTAATAAAATGAAATTCAATGGTGAAAAGAGTAAGGTTCTACATTTAGGCAACAAAAACGGAATGCACAGGTACAGTATAGGTGGTACCATGCTCAATAGTAGTAACTGTGAAAGGGATCTTGGAGTCCTAGTGGACAACCATTTAAATAGGAGCCAGCCGTGTGCAGCAGCTGCCAAAAAAGCCAACACAGTTCTAGGCTGCATCAACAGAGGGATAGAATCAAGATCACGTGAAGTGTTAATACCACTTTATAATGCCTTGGTAAGGCCACACTTGGAATACTGCATTCAGTTCTGGTCGCCACGATGTAAAAAAGATGTGGAGACTCTAGAAAGAGTGCAGAGAAGAGCAACAAAGATGATTAGGGGACTGGAGACTAAAACATATGAAGAACGGTTGCAAAAACTGGGTATGTTTAGCTTAAGAGAAAGAAGGACTAGGGGAGACATGATAGCATTGTTCCAATATCTCAGGGGTTGCCCTAAAGAAGAGGGAGTCAAACTATTCTCCAAGGCACCTGAGGGCAGAACAAGAAGCAATGGGTGGAAACTAATCAAGGAGAGAAGCAACTTAGAACTGAGGAGAAATTTGCTGAGAGTGAGAACAATTAATCAGTGGAACAGAAGTTGCCTCCAGAGGTTGTGAATGCCCCAACACTGGAAGTCTTTAAGAAGATGTTGGATAACTATTTGTCTGAAACGGTATAGGGTCTCCCCGGATTGGCTGCACTGACGGAGAAAAAAAAAGGGGCGAGAGGCATCTGCCGGCATCCCAGCCCCCTCTCCATCCTCCACGCCTCTCCCTCCCCGCAAAGTCCCAACTTGGCTAAAGGTGGCATCTCCCACCCGCCCAAATTTGGCTTGTCTGTCTGTCTCTCCCCCCATCCCCCCTCTCTCTATTGGACTAAATGACCTCGAAGGTCCCTTCCTACTCTTTTTGTTTTGTTCTATTCTGTCGGAATCCTTCCTGGGGTGGGGGGGGGTGATGCAGCTGTCGCTTGGGAGAAGAGCCGATGCGCCTGCGCGAGCTGGAAGCGGCAAAGCGAAAGTGTTCGGGGCTACTTTGTTTGGAAATCACGTGATTGAAAGAAAGTGATTCTCCCCCCCCTCAGTCAACATACACACACGCACGCGCGGAAACAAAGGCGCCGGCGCCCCGCCCCCCCTCACAGGATGCAAGCGGGTCATTGAGCGCAAAGACCTTTTTTATTACTTTACTTTATTTTACTTTATAATTTATATCTTTACTTTAATTTTACATTTTTCGTTTTATCTTTTGCATAGAGCGCCCCCCCCCGCACGCCCTATCCCCAACCTCCTTGGGACCTTGGAGGCTGTCTAGTCCGACCCCCTGCTCGAGCAGGAGAGCCTTACAGAATCACAGTCGCAAGCGACCTCAGAGGATATCTAGACCAACCCGATACTCAAGGAGGAGGAGATTTACAGAATTAAGGAGTTGGAGGGGACCTTGGAGGTCATCTAGTCCAACCCTTGTCAAGCAGGAGACCTTACAGATTCACAGCTGGAAGGGACCTCCGAGGTCAACTAGTCCGACCTCCCCCTCTCCCACAACTCAAGCAGGACACTGAACTGACCAGCCAGACCTGGTCAACGCCCTGTGGCGTAGCCCCCCTCCCCACCCGCAGAAGACGCTCGCCCCGCCTCCGATGTGGTGCGGGGGGGGGAGGGGCAGGCGAGCAGGCGGGGCGTTTCCCCTCTGGACTTTTCAGAAAACGCAGCTGGAATCGCTCGGTTAATCTTTGGAAGGTGACGGAGCAAGATCTCCCCCCGACCCACTTTCCACCCAGCCTCGGCTCTTCTTCTTTCCGGGGGGGTGCTCCCAGCGCCCCCTCCTACGGCCGCAGCTTCGCGGGACGCCAAAGTTTGTCGGAGGGACGGAATCGCCCCCCCCCCACTCCGGCTTTCCGACCGAGACGCCCCCAGTCCTCTCCACGGAGCGAGAGCTCAGGTAGTGTGGGCCGGGGGTCTCAGCAGATCTGGGGAGGGGTAGATGGGCGGTGCGGGGGGAAAGGGGGGAAACGTGTCGATCGCTTGCAAAGCGGGACAAGGAGAGTCCGTAGCCCTACAGGGGCGTAGTCCCCCCCCCCGGCTACGTCTTTGGGGACGAAGCCCCCCCCCCCCTCGGAATCTTAAGGGATGAAACCCAACCCCCGGGGTCTAAGGGACAGAAACTCCCGGGGGTCTTATGGGACAGTATCTCCCCCTCCCCGCCGGCATCTTAGGGTACTTATCCCCCCCCTGCGATCTTAGGGGACGACCCTCCGCCGGGGTCTTCGGGGACGTAGATTTGGGGCCTTAGGAGACGTACGGTGTCTTAAGGGACGGAGCTCCCCCGGACTCTGCAAGGGGAGGTGGCATCTTCCTTCCTGTTAACCCATCCATTGGCACCTGGGAAACCCCCAAAAGCCCCCTCAGCCCCAAGGCACCGAGTCTTAGGAGGAATCCACCCGCCCGGCTCTAGTAACCGGAAGCCGCAAAAGAGCTTTCTGTACATGCCCAGAAGCATGGGTAGAGGAGAAAGTCCCGGGAATGTAAGAGACAACGGTGGTATCCCCTCCACCGTCATAGGGCTCAAAATACCCCCCCCCAACGGTGAAGCCCAGGGATAATAAAAGAAGCCACTGGAGCTAAGGGGAGACTCCCTCCCCCCCCCCCAGCTAAATTCTGCCCAGGTTGGACTAGATGACCTCCCAAGGATCCCTTCCAAGTCTGTGATTCTGCAACGGTCTCCTGCTTGACTTGGGGTTGGACTAGATGACCTCCAATGTCCCTTCCAGCCCTGGAACTGATGTGCTGTTTTACTTTTCGACAGAACAGAATCACAGAGTGGGAAGGGACCTCAAGAGGTCATCTAGCTCGGAGCAGGTGACCTCGCTGCAATGCAAAGTTTTCTTTGGGGGGCTGGAAGTGTGAGCCCAGGTTGGGGGGGTCGGGTGTCATGAGCAGGCCTTTCGGGTCTGAGGAAGGAATGGGCCCCCAGATGGGGTAGGGGCAGCCCTCCTGCGTCTTTGGAGATTGCCGTGGCAACCCTGTGACTCCCCCTCCTCCTTCTGATCTTACACAGATTGCACCGTCCAAGGAAGAGAAGAGAAGAGAAGGAGAGAGAAGAGAAAAGGAAGGAAGAAGATAGAGAAGGGAAGAGGAGAAGAGAAGGAAGGAGAGAGAAGGGAAGGAAGAGAAGGGAACGAAGGAGAAAGAAGGAAAAAGGAAGAAGGAAAGAAGAAGAGAACAAACGAAAGAGGCGAAGAGGAAGGAAGGAAGGAGATAGAGAAGAGGGAGGGAGAAAGGAAGGAAGAAATGGCCTACCAGTCGTTGGGCGACCCTTGCCAGGTAGGTATGGGGAGAAGAATGGGGGGCTGTCTTCAAGGGAGGGTCCCGGCCCTTCCATTCCCGAAGTCAGGACTGCCTAAATGGGAGTTCTGGCAAAGAGGCAGCCCCAGGCGGCTCCACGCTTCTCTTCCCAGCGCCTTGAGTTTGATTCCGGTGCCTTAGAAGGAGGGGATGTCAACCTCTTTTCTCATGTGCCCCCCCCATTATCCTCCAGGGTCTCTGAGGTGGGCTCCCCCTCCTGGTTTCTTGTCCCCCAGCCCCACCCAGCCAGCCAGCCAATCTCTTTCCTGCTTTGCACCTGGGCCTGGGAATCTAGAACTTCTTGGAGCAGAGCATGGCTAGCTGGGAAGAGGCCCTTCCCTTCCCTTCCCTTCCCTATCCTTCCTTCCTTTCTTTCTGATTTCTTTTCTCTCTTCCTCTCTCTCTTTTGTCTTCTCCCTACCTTTTCCCATCTCTCCCTCTCTCCTTCCTTCCTTCCTTCTTTCTTCCCTCCCTCCTGCCTTTCTTTTTCCCTCCCTCCTTTCCCTCCTTCCTTCTTCCCTCTCTCCCTCCTTTTCCTCTGTCCCTCTCCTTTTCCTTCCTTCCTCCTTCTTTCCCCCTCCCCCTCCTTCCTTCCTCCCTCCCTCCTTTTCCCTCCCTCCCTTTCCTTCCTTCCTCCCAAATTCTTCCCTCTTTCCTCCCTGTCTCTTTCCTTCCTCTCTCTTTCCTTCCTTTTCTCTTTCTCCTTCCCTCCCACCCTTCTTTCACTCCCCCTTCCTTCCCTCCATCCCTTTTCGTCCCTGTCCCTTCTTCCATCCCTCCCTTCTTTCCTACCCTCTGTCCCTTCCTTCTCTCCTTCCTTCTTTCTCCTCCCTCCA
>JAKRSK010009232.1:2500-144983 GCA_029891615.1 Natrix natrix natrix
TAAAACGTCTGCAAAAAAACCTCCAAGCTCAGAGAGCACCCCCACAGTTCTCCTCCCCCTCTTCCTCCTCCTCTTCACAACCCCCCCACTCCCTTCTAGCACTGACGATGTTCCCTAGTTGGGTCATGAAACATCTGCAAGAAACCCCCCCAGCTCAGAAGCCATCAAAGCCCGCCCAACCCTGAGTTTCAAATATTATCTCTGTGCTTGTGCACCATTGACGCAACTCTCTGTTTGACACACAGCTCCTCTGAGTCCAGGCTCACTTGCTTGCTGCCCAGGACGCCTCCCACCTAAACAAACACGGACCCCAGGGAAGCGCCTGGCTTTTTCCACCTGTCCCCCTCCAGCCCCCCTCCCTGGAAGACAGCAGAGACCCACCGGATGCCCTCCTGCCTCTCCAAAGTCCACAAATACCTAGAAGTCTGCATCCCTTCCCTCCTCCTCTCTGCCAGTTGCCTCCCGCCCAGCTTCCTTTCGTTTCCTGTTGTTGGCGCGACCCACAACCGACACCTGGGGAGATCCATCACACCCTGGCCAAGCTGTAATGCGCAATTCAGGAGATTGTCGGCCCCAGCCTGAAGGGCGAAGCCACCGGCTTTCACGTTCCTGGCATTGCTGCCAACGCAAACAGTGAAATGAACAACCGGTGACGGCAGCGACACTGGAGAAGTTTGTCCATCTCGCTGGACGGGTCATAAATTTGCCCGAGCACCCCTCATTTCGTACCTCAACAGGTGTGGCCGGCCAAAAGTCACCCTGTTCTGAATTGTTAAGATTAAGATAATATAAATTTTATTGTATATATTTTTTCATTTTTACTATGAGCACCGTGGCACACGGTAAAAATAAAATTGTGTAGTCTGCTCTGAAAGGAATACACACACACAATACACACACAAACACACATATACACACACACTCACATTCCTCAACCTCATGGGCCTTTCTGAAGGCCGCAAGAAGAACATGTTCCTTGGATATTGTGGCCGGGAAGTGTTCGAGACGGCAAAAGACCTTTCTGAGCCGACACCGCTGCAATCAGTCGCTTGGTCCGTGCTCCAGCAGACGCTAAAGACCCATAATGCTCCCAAGCCATCCAAGCACATTTGCCGGCATGAGTTTAATATCAGGAACCAGAAAGAGGGTGAGTCAATTAATGATTACGTTGCGGTGCTTCGCAAGGCCGCAGGATACCACGAGTTCCGAGGCCTGGACGAGCTGATTCTGGACCGCATAATTTGCAGCGTGCGGGCCATTAACCTACAGAGGAGGTTACTCGCTAAATCTAACCTCACTCTGCAGATTGCATTGGATGAGGCCAGGGCGTCCGAATCAGCTGTCAAATCTAGTGAGACTCTGCAGCGCCAAAGCGCTCCACAAGACGAGCAAAAGAGTACACGCATACATCGCGAGACTGCAGAGCCCGAGAGCTCAGAGGGTGAGGAAGATGACAGCTACCGCATGGGCAGTACCCGTGCCCAGCAGGCACGCAAATTCAAACCACATCTCCCACCTTGTGCTAGCTGCGGAGGAGACCATGCCAGATCAGTTTGCCGTTTCCGCCACACAACCTGCCAGTGCTGCGAGCGAAAGGGGCACATCACCAAGGTGTGCCGGAGTGAATTCCTTGCCACTGCCTGGCAGCCTAGAAGTGCACCAAACCGCCAACAGAGGCCCTGCCAAGGGGCCTGGCAGAAGCCACCACGGCGGTCAGAGCGCGACAATAGAGTCACCCACCACACGTCAATTGGCCAAGTCCGCACCAGGGGGCTAAAAAAGCTGAAGGTCACAGTCCTCATAGAGGACATTCCATGTGAGATGGAGATCGACACCGGGTCATCACTTACCATCATACCATGGTCTACCCTGAAGCAGGCTATCCCTAGCCTAAAGAAGCAGCATCTTCACCCCCTGACATCCGCCTACGCGATTACCAGGGAAACCGGGTCCCCATTGTGGGCCAAGGCACCTTCCAGGTGAAGTTCAAGCAGTTCAGCGGGAAACTCCCAGTTACAATGGTCAGCGGCAACCTGCAGAGCCTCCTAGGGCTAGATTGGTTCCAAGCCCTGGGCCTAGAAGTGACTGGTATCAACGTCTTGAAAGACGATGGTGCTAAAGCCATCTTTATGGAGTTCGAGGATGTCTTCGGCACTGGTCTGGGTAAGTATATGGGGACTCCAATTTCCTTTAGTTTGGACCCCAACGTAGCCCCAATAAGGCTAAAACCCAGGAATGTACCTTTTGCTCCCCGCCCCAAAATTGACAGGGAAATTGACAAGCTCGTAGGCCAAGGAATCCTAGACCCGGTCGATCACTCATGCTGGGAGACCCCTATAGTGACACCTGTCAAATCTGACGGGTCTGTCTGCATGGACTACAAGTGCACAATAAATAAAGCGCTACAACAAAGCGCCTACCCTGTACCCATTGTACAGCACCTCCTTCATTCATTAGGCCCTGGAAAAGTTTTCCTAAATTGGACATGGCACAGGCATACCAACAATTGCCTGTACATGGGGCTACAGCGGAGGACCAAACCATTGTGACGCACAGGGGTGCATTCAAATGTCACAACCTGCAATTCGGCGTTAGTATCGCCCCTGGACTGTTCCAAAGCATCAGGGAACGGCTTTTGCAGGGGATTCCAGGAGTCGTCCCCTATTTTGATGATATCTTGGTATCGGCTGCAAATGAGGCACAACTTTTCAAACGTGTACGAACAGTTTTGGCTCGGATTAGAGACAAAGGCTTCCATCTCAAAAAAAGAGAAATGTCAAATTAATGGGCCAAGGGTTGAATTCTTAGGGTATGTAAGCGATGGCTCTGGGATTCACCCGACCACACAAAAAATTCAAGTAATTCAGGACGTCCCCACATCTTGCAATCAAACGGGCTCCTTAATTTCTACAGCATCTTTCTTGAACAGAAAGCCACCGTTGCTGAGTTCTTACACTGTCTCCTGGCTAAGAATGCAAAGTGGTCTTGGGGAAAAGCCGAGGCAGCCGCATTTGCCGCAGTAAAACGACTCCTGTCGGTGAACTCCTTTCTGGTACAATACAGCCAGACCCTGCCTTTTGTGCTGACCTGCGACGCTTCCCGTTCAGCATCGACGGCGTCCTCAGCCACCGCATGCCTAACGGAACCGAAGCCCCTATTGCATTTTACTCCAGGACCTTCTCTGCCACAGAGCAGAACTACAGCCAGCTGGACCATGAGGCTTTGGCTGCAGTGGCCGGAGTAAAGAGGTTCCATGAGTATCTATATGGCGGGACTTCGAACTGGTTACGGACCACAAGCTGTTATTGGACTTACTGGCTGGGGACTGACCTACCCCAGTGTCGTTATCACCCCGCATGACCACATGGACCATCTTCCTAGCTGCCTACTCCTACCGTCACATCCACCAACCAGGCTCCACTTTGGGGCACGCTGACGCTCTAAGCCACTGCCCACTGCCTGAACTTCTCACTGACCCTATCCCCGAGACGCCCTTCTCATTGACTGCCTGGAGACTGGGCCTGTCTCATCCAGTGATGTTGCCCGTCACTCTGCAAAGGACTCCATCATCAAACAAATTTTGAACTGGGTGTGGAGGGGGTGGCCGAAGGGGCCTGTTGGGGATGATTTCAAAATGTATTTTGCCAAACACAATGAGTTATCAGTTGTAAATGGCTGTTTACTGTGGGAGGACGGGTCATTGTTCTACCCAAACTGCACATTGCAGTATTAGAGGCTTTACACCTAGGGCATCCTGGAATTGTCAGGATGAAGTCTTTGGCTAGGAGTTACGTGTGGTGGCCTAACATGGACAGGGAGATCGAAGAATGGGTGGCTACCTGCCCACCGTGCCAGGAGTCCAGACCAGCTGCACCAGAGGCGCCCGCTAAGGAGTGGGAGCGACCTCAAGTACCATGGTCTAGAGTGCACATTGACTTTGCTGGCCCAGTTCACGGACAGACATTTCTCGTAGTTGCGGACACCTACTCGAAATGGTTAGAGGTAGTCCTGATGACCTCCACTACGGCAGAAGCGGTCATCAAGGTGCTACGGAGACTTTTCTCCATGCAAGTCCTGCCCGACATCTTGGTCTCTGACAACGGGCCCCAATTCACGGCCATGCAATTTGAGACCTTCCTAGCAGCTCAGGGAATTAGGCATGTCCTGGTCGCGCCATTCCATCCCACCTCCAATGGTCAGGCAGAGAGAATGGTGAGATCTGCAAAAGAGGCCCTTTCTAGGATGGGCCTGGGAGATTGGCAAACACGGGTTGACCACTATTTGCTAATTCATCACATCACACCCAGTGCCACTACAGGGAGAAGCCCCTCCAAGCTCCTCATGGGTCACCGGCTAAGGTCCCACTTAGACCAACTACACCCCAATTATTCTGCCTCATTGCCCCCAGACTCCACAAGCAAGATTCGGACATTTAGCGTAGGGGATTCGGTATACGCCCACAATTACGCCGGGGGAACTCTATGGATTCCTGCCACAATGATAGGCATCACCGTCCCTCGCTCTTACCTCCTAGAGCTCGAGGACAGTAGGAATTGGAGAAGGCATACTGACCAACTCCGTGGCCGCCTCTCCAACTCCACTCTTAGACAACCAGAGGTAATTCCTGCACGAGTTAGCCAAAGCCCTACCCAACAGAGCAAACGCCTACTCCTTCCATAGCCAGCTCAAACCCGAGGGTACCAAGAAACCAGTTTTGTTGCAGGCCCACAGCGATCTCCGACTGAACCGGCTCTGGAAGCTCCAGACGCAGCCTGTGAAAGGTTCCAGGAGCTTCCACCAAGTGGAGCTGCAGAGCAAACAGGTCCGTCCGACTTGTCCAAGGAACCCCCTCCTTCTGAACTGCGCAGGTCAGGCAGAGCTACCCAAAAGCCCGCCTACCTGTGTGACTACGTAACCAGTAGGATTGTTCCATCCAAGAGGGGAGGGGTGTTAGATACTTGTTCTAACTACAGTGGTTTCCACCAAGGTCCTCTGTTCCGGTTGGAACAGAGATTTAATCCTACTGGTCAAAGAGATTTAATCCTACTGGTCAAAGGGTCTGACAGCTCCCTATAAAAGAGCTGCTGTCAGACTCGACCTTCACTGGATTGTTCTCATTTGTTGTACTTAATAAAGAGCTGTTGTTACCGTTAAGCCTGTGTGTGCCTATCCATGACCCAACCTAACAGCAGGTCTGGCCCTCGGGGGCTGAGAAGTAGGAGGACTGACACTTCACGCCCCCCTCTGTTATCTTGGCTAGGCCAGGGTGATGTGGGGAAAGGCTTCCCCTTGACCTCATGGCTGGTTCCCAGGATGAAGATTTTGCCGGGAAGGGATACGTAGATAGGTATATACAGAATCTCCAGCTCCACAGAGGCCCTGAGCAATTAACCAGCCACTTTTCTTACTCCTTGGAAGAGCATCAAAAGACATCCCACCTGTTCAAAAGCAAAATACCCTTTTCAGCCAGGATTTTTTTTCTAGAAAAGGAAGAAAAACATGGAATTATTTCCCTGGGGAAATTTAGCTGGCAGAAGAAGGGAGGGTGGTTTGTGGAGAGGAGGAGGAGGAGAGGAGGAGAGAAGGAGGAGGAGTAAGAGGGGACGAAGAGGAGAAGGTGGAAGATGAGGAGGGGAGAACAACAGGAAGAAGAACAAGAAGAGGAGGAGGAGGTTGGGGGAGGAGGAGGAGAAGAAGAAGAAAAAGAAGAAGGAGAAGAGGAGGAGGAGGAGGAGGAGGAGGAGGAGGAGGAGGAAGAGGAGGAGGAGGAGGAGGAGGAGGAGGAGGAAGAGGAGGAGGAAGAGGAGGGGAAGAAGAAGAGGAGGGGGAAGAGGAAGAGGAGGGGAGGGGGAAGAGGAGGAGGAAAAGAAGAAGAAGAAGATGATGATGGAGGAGGAGGAGGAGGACCAAGGGTGTGGGTCCAGAGAGGAGAAGTTGGGGCTCTCTTGCTGGGCCCTAAAATTATCCTGCTTCTCCTCTTGCAAACTTTGCAAATTCCAAACTGGGAACCAGCAAGAAGGGAGAGGAGAAAACCAGTGGAAGGCAGAGCAATTCCGGTGCCTGTGGACCCTTTGCAAAGTTGATCATTTTGTGTGGCAAGAATTCCACCGGCTGATACGATTAGTCCTCAACTTACAACCACAACTGAGCCAAACATTTCTGTCACTAAGCGAGTCCATTGTTAAGTGAGTTTTGGCCTATTTTATGACCTTTCCTACCACATTTGTTAAATGAATCATTGCAGTTATTAAATTAATAACACAATTGTTAAGTCAATCCAGCTTCCCCAGGAGGTCACCAAAGGGGATAACGTAGGCCCAGGACCCTGCGACCGTCATAATACGAGCCAATTGCCAAGCGTCCAACTTTCTCACTCTCTCCATCTCTTCTTTCTTCCTTTGCTTCTCTCCCTTTCTTCTTTCCTCCCTCCTTCCTTCCGCTTTCCCCTCCTCCCTCCTTCCCAACTTCTTCCTTCCTTCTTTCTTCTTTTCTTCCTCTCTCTCGTTCTCCTTCTTCCATTTTTCTCCCTCCTTTTTTCTTTTTTCCTTCATTTCCTTCTTTGCTTTTCCTTCCTCCTTCCCTCCTTCCCTCCCTCCCATCCCCTTCCTTCCTCTTTCCCTCCCCCCCTCTCCCCAGTCCAGTTACCTGGTGGTCTTCCATCCAAAGATCAGCACCTTTAATTTTATTAAAAGTAATGGCAGGGATCTTCTACTGGGGGGGGGGGGGTCTTTTAGTGGATCTATGTACCAGGCAAGGGGTCAGTCTGGATGATCTCCAAGGTCATTTCCAACCCTTCCATGATTCTAGGCCAATGCACATGGCTCAGCACTTTGGTTCTCTTAATCAAATCCGGTTCCTTCTTTGGGCAAAACCTCATTCTAGATTATTTTATTTATCTGTTTGCTTCCTCACCTGGATGTGACACCCACAAGCCCAACCAGATGCTCTGAGCAGGGAGTTTTCTCAGGTAACTCCATGCCCCACGTGCCCCTCCCCCCTCCAGTTTCCAGCCCTTTCTTCTTCAGGAAATGTTTTCTCTGAGCTGCCCAGATTTTAATCAGACCCACACTGACATTTTGCAAAACCGCTGGGGAAATAGAAAGGATCCATTGCTGATTTCTTGTATCTGCCAAGCCAAACTCTTCTGTAAACTCAGATAGAGCCCACTGGGTCATTGATAGCCAGGGGGAAAAAAAGAAAGAAGGAAAGAAAGAAAAGAAAGAAAGAAAGAAAGAGATAGGAGGAAAAGAAGCGGGAGGGAGGGAGGAAGAAAAGAGAGGGAAGGAGGGAGGAAGGAAGAAAGGAAGGAAGTAAGGAAGAAAGGGAGGTAGGGATGGAGGGAGAAAAAGAGTAAGGAAGGAGATAGGAGGGAGGGAAGGAGGGAGGGAGGAAGGAAGAAAATAAAGAGGGAGGGAAGAAAGAAAGGAAGAAAGAAGGAAGGAAGAAAAGAGAGGGAAGGAAGGAAGATGGGAGCAAGGGAGGAAGGGAAAGTAGAAGGAAGAAGATGTGAGGGAGGGGGAGGGAAGGAGGTGGACAGGTAGGAAGGAAGGAAGGAGATAGAAGGGAGGAAGGAAGGGAGGAGAGAAGAGAAAAGTGGACATTCAATAATGTTTATATCATTATGCCAAGAATAGCAATATTTCCAATCCTTTTCAAAAGTTGCTGCTTTTTCAGTTAGATTTGATAGGAGATACTGCTCCATATTGATCCCGGGAACAATGTAATCTGGCTCACTAACTAATCTACCTCCTGTTCCACTCTATGTATGAAAGCTTTGCCACCTTCCCAGCTGGCTTCCGACAAGCAGAATCAATGGGGGAAGCCAGATCTGCTTAACGGCCGTGTGATTCACTTAACAACTGCATGGGATTTGCCTAACAACCATGGCTAAAAAAAGAGAGGTGTAACTCACTTAACAACTATCTTGCTTAGCAGTGGAAATTGTGTGCCCCCAACTGTGGCCATAATCTGAGGACTATTTCTTCTTTGCGATCAAACAGGTTGAGACGGAAACAGGACATTTCCAAAATTACAAAGAGAAAGCACTGAGTTATCCCCCCCCCCACCGCCTCAAGTCTTACTTGCAGGCATGTTATATTAAAGCTGTTTCCATTGGCATTCAAAATATCAATTATTAGCAGTAATTATTAATCCTAACGTTAAAAAACCAACATAGTTTTTCCATTATGCCCCTTTTAGGTTTCTGTTATGCTTAGATTGCAGCCTGATTTATTACACCTGTAGTTTTAAAAGTTTGTGTATGTTACAGCTCTCTGGTTCCACATCTGGAATTAATTTTGGGGAAAAAAAGGATAGCAAATTGGAATGGCAAATACAGGCATATTTGCATGAATTATAGAGCTAGCAGCTCCAGATTTTCCCTTGGCACCTTGATAGGGTTAGGGTTTAGCTAGGCAGGGAGGTGGGAATAGATGACCTTTAAAGTGCCCTCCGATTCAAACATTTTTTGCTTTTCTAATCCAGTCCTGGCAAGGGTAACAGGGAGAGAGAATGAAGAGGCATTCTGAATAGAAGGAAGGAGGCAGTTTCTCTCCTGTCACTAAGAGCAGGACAAGGATCAAGGATAGATTGAAATTAAAAGACACCCCCCCCCCCAAATAAAAAGATGTAAGCATTTAAGGAAGTGAGATAATGTGCTGGCAATTTTCAAAGCAGTGTGTGTGTGTGTGTGTGTTGTAATTGTACTGATAAATAAATAAAGGGAGACTAGGATAGATCTATTTCGAGCTAATTAGCTCTCATCAGCTAGCCATACCCTTACTGGGATTAGAACCCGGGCTGTATATATCTTAGGCAGGAGTCTTAACCACTAAGCCACGGGTTCTCTTCCTTATCAGTTGAGCCAGGGAAATAGGTATGTATTTGTGTTATTATTTATATCTACCTATATCTGTAACTGTATCTTTATATCTAGCTATCTATAGCTATAGAAATTTATTTTTATATATATTACATTTCCATCTCCAACATTATATCTGTCTATTTCTCGTCTGCCTGCCTGCCTATCCTATCTATATCTATCATCTATCTATCATCTATCTATCTATCTATCTATCTATCTATCTATCTATCTATCTATCTATCATCTATCTATCTATCTATCTATCTATCTATCTATCATCTATCTATCTATCTATCTATCTATCTATCTATCATCTATCTATCTATCTATCTATCATCTATCTATCTATCTATCTATCATCTATCTATCTATCTATCTATCTATCTATCTATCTATCTATCTATCTATCTATCTATCTATCTATCCTCTTTCTCTCTCCATCTGTCTCTCTCCCTGTCTGTCTACCTATTCTCTGTCTCTCTGTCTGTCTGTTTACTTATTCTCTGTCTGTCTGCCTGCCTGCTTGTCTATCGTCCTGTCCTGTCCTGTCGTCCTGTCCTATCCTATCCTATCCTATCCTATCCGATCCTACCTACCTATCTATCCTGCCTGCCTATCATTTATTCTCTATCCTCTTTCTCTCTGCCTCCTCATCTGTCTCCCTGCCTATCTGTCTACCTATTCTCTCTCTTTCTCTCCCCCTAGCTCTCTGTCTGCCTGCCTGCCTGTTCCTCCCTCCCTCCCTCCTCGCCCCCTCTCGTCCTCAATGTACAATTGTTTGTTTAATGACCGTTCAGTTACAAGGACACTGAAAAAAGTCACCTACAACCGTTACAGCATCCCCTTTAGTCATCTGATCAAAACTTGGCCACTTGGCCACTGGTTCATATTTACAACCCTTGCAATGACCTGAAGGCAGATTCGTTTATCAAACATGTGATTAATTTAACAACTGCAGGGATTCACTTAACAACTGTGGCAAGAATGATCATAAAAGGGGGTAAAATTCACCTTCCAACTGTCTCAGGTAGCAATAGAAATTTTGGGAAATCTCTGTCTGTGTGTATTTTACACATATATACATACATACATACATACATACATGTATATGTATATACGGTATCTGTATGCATATTAATACATACAATATACAAGAATATATAAAGAAAAATAGACATGTAGGTGTGTCTAAAATACTTAAATAGAAAATATAAACATACATATATGTATAGAGTAGACACATTTTTTATTTATAAAAAAAAAAAAAGCAAATATGTCAAATTTGGGGCTACACTGCCCTCTACTGGCTATTTCTTGATCTTACAAAACCACGATAGCAATTTAGGTGTGAATCTCTGAATATTTCTCCTTGTCTCTTGTAAAGCAACTAGAGGGTTTATTGCATTTACACATCATCCTCGACTTACGACCACAGTTGAGCCCAAAAATTCTGTTGCTACGTGAGACAGTTCTTAAGGGAGTTTTGCCCCACTTTACGATCTTTCTTGCCACAACTGTTAAGTGAATCATTGCAGTTGTTAAGTGAGTCACAGGGTTGTTAAGTCCATGCATGTCGGCTGGGGAATTCTGGGAACTGAAGTCCACCCCTCTTCAAGGGGACAAGCCTGAGAAACGCTGCTCTATCCCATCCGCTCCCTTGCGTGCAGCTTCCATCCAGGCCCTGAATTTGCACTTCGCACGCTCACAGGGGCCACCTTTGACTCTCCTGCTTGTACTGGGCGCCTCCCTTCCACTCCGACCACTCTGTGTGTTTCCTCCAGATGCAGCAGAGAGCTGGGAAAAGATTGAGGATAGTTTCCCTTTCAGATGTTCGGTGCTCCGGGGTCGCTGAGGTGAGGCTGGGTCACTCACCATGAGGACTAGATGCTTGAAAACAGGCCCGAGAGAGGAAAGGAGAAAAGGAACTAGTCTGCAACCTGTCACTGTTCAAATGTCTGACATAACTGGGATTTTTCAGGAATCAGGCAATCCAAGACCACTTTTTAAATTAAATTGACTCATCCCGTCTGTCCAGCTGCTGAAAACTCACCTGGCACAATGGCACGGCTGATGCCTTTTAATATACTTTTGCCGTTTTAAAGAGTTTGCAAACTACTTATGATTCGCTTCGAGTTTGCAAACAAAGTTCTCCCGAGAGGCTTCATCAGGCCCACATCTGCACCCTGGACAAATTTTCGTCCAGTTTCCAAGGAAGGGAAGATGCTTGACACACAGTATGAATCCAATTTGGTGCGATTTGAGATTTTAGGATATTTCATAAATATGAAAAATAAGATAAGTCCACCACTCGTGAATTTTTCCTTTAGCAATTATACCTGTGCAATTCCGCACTTCTTTTACAGTCCTCAAGCTGCAACCCTTCATTTAGTGACCATTTAACGTTGCAAAGACTTACGGATGTTTTTCACACGACTGTTGCCGCATCAAAATTCAGGTGCTTGATTCGTATTTACGACAGCCACATAGGGCCCCACGGTCACGTGATCCCCTTTTGCGACCTTCTGACAAGCAAAATCAACAGGGGAGGCCACATTCACTTATCAACCCTGCTGCTCACTTAACAACCGTAGGTCGTAAAATAGGGCAAATTTCATTGAACAAATGTCTCGCTCAGCCACAGAAATTTTGGACTCAATTGTGGTCATAAGTCGAGAACTATCAGGAGCAGTGGAGGAGGAAATATGTTGAAAATATCTCTATTTTTTTATAGAGATAAACGAGCTCTAAATAGATTCTCTACTTTGGCAACTTGAAGATGAGTGGACTTCAAATTCTGGGAGTTGAAGTCCCCTCATCTTCAAGTTGCCAAAAATTGAGAAATAATGATTTACAGCTTATTTGTTTTTACAAAAACTGTGTTATTTCCGTTCTGTCAAGTCTCTGCATGGCCGGTTATGAAATTCAGCAGATGCAAGAAGCTTTAGATTTTTAGATTCGTCTCTCTCTTTAGAGAGAAAAGACAGTTGTAGTAAACAATAAGAAAAATAAAAGAGTTAGGTCAGTTATGTGGCTCTGGCATTTGCTACCCAAAAGGTTGCGTTAAAAATTGGATGGGGAAGGTAGGTCTTGCAAGGAATTGACACAATCCAGCTTTCTTGGCACATGGCTCAGCACGAAAATTATGCAGGAGGATGCAAATCAGCCACGATGCAATACAATAGAATAGAGTTGGAAGGGACCTTGGAGGTCTTCTAGTCCAACCCCCTGCCTAGGCAGGAAACCCTATACCGTTTCAGACAGATGGCTATCCAACATCTTCTTAAAGACTTCCAGTGTTGGGGCATTCACAACTTCTGGAGGCAACTTCTGTTCCACTGATTAATTGTTCTAACTGTCAGGAAGTTTCTCCTCAGTTCTAAGTTGCTTCTCTCCTTGATTAGTTTCCACCCATTGCTTCTTGTTCTGTCCACAGGTGCCTTGGAAAATAGTTTGACTCCCTCTTCTTTGGGGCAACCCCCGAGATATTGGAACACTGGGGAAACAAGCAACCATTTAATTTAGAATAAACTTGATTTAGGCAAACCATGTCACAACCTTTCTTGTCGCAGTTAAGTGAATCACTGCAGCTCTTAAGTTGGTGATATGGTTGTTAAGTGGACCTGGCTTCCTCCTGGACTTTGCTTGTCAGGAAGTCGCAAAAGCGAATCATGTGACCCCCCCGGTTGCAACCATCACAAGTACATGCCAGTTTCCAACGATTTGGAAAGAACATGAATAGATTTACTTTAAATGTTTAAATGATTGTGATTGGTACTAGAACTGTACATTGAAAGACTGAATAATGAAAGAACGGAGGATGAAACCTTAATATAAACAGATGTGAAGAGCTAAAGGGAAGGGAAATATGAATAACAAAACAGGTGAAAGATGGAAAATAGATAAGAAACATCTTTCAATATTATGGGGGAGGGAGTTAAAATAGAGATAGAAATAAGAGGGGAATAATTGTATGTATGTATGTGTATATATCTGTATCTATCTATCATCTATCTCAATTCTCTTTCGTCTGTTTATCATCTCTTGTCTATTTGTCTATCTATCTCAGCTCTCTCTCTCTCATGTATATATCATTTCTCATCTGTATATTTCTCTCTCTCTCTCTCATCTATCTTTCTATTTGTCTATGTCTATCTATAAATAAATATAACAAGATATATATAATAAAAGAGGGAGGTTTAGAAACTGAAGGGCAGAAATATTAGATACGTTTAAACAATATGAAACTATGGAAATGAAAGGTATCTCCCTATGCAAACATTGATATGTATAAATAATATAAAATAAAACACTTGATGGGGGGGAAAAAACCAAGTGCATGCCAGTTTCCTACCGCCCCAATTTGGATTGTTTTTAAAATGGTCCCGTCCATTTTTCCCACTAAGTCTGAATGGTCACTAAGTGAATCGAGGTTGTAAATCGAGGACTGCTTGGAAAGAGGGAAATAAATTACATGAGACATGGGTGAGGATGGCAAATCCTTTCGTACGAGTGTCAGCGATTTCTTCTGACCAGCCTCTGTGGCAGGAGGAGGTTGTGTGAAAAGACGACACTTGTGATTGTTAGTCATTCATTTTATTATTAGAGGGGGGGGGGAACATGTTACAGACAAATCAATTAACAAGAATGCTCACGGTCGGATTTTGGAAACACAGGATGTCGCCTGGCTGCCCCCCACTAAATTCTCCCCCCCCCCGGGACAACGACAATGAGCGGGGGACAAGTGGGGGGGGGGGAATTAAATATTGTGATGGGTGAACTAATTCAAGTTTTTTCCTATGGAACTGGTTCAGTTTTTATTCCCTTGCACGTCCCAAATCTGCATAAATAATGTCCAATAAATTAAAAAACACCAGGGTTTAAGAAAAAAATAAATAAGTCGAGACACAATTGTGGTTAAAAAACAAAATTGGCAACATAAAAAGGCAGAAAGTAAACAGTGTATGTGTATACACACACACACACACAACAGAAAGTGCAAAATGCTGTGTAGGGTTCATTTCCCTTCGCGTGCAAATCCTTTGTAATCTTAAAAGTCTCTGGAACGGGATGTAGTAAAACAGGAGCAAATTGAGCATTAAGGAAGAACAGATCGAATCAGCGCCAGTTAAGATAACTCGGGTTAACTGCAGGTAGTCCTCGACTTAATTACCACAATTGAGCCCAAAGTTTTCCTGGCTAAGCAGGAGGAGGTGTTGATGAGTGAGTTTCACCCCATTTTACAACCTTTCTTGCCACGGTTGTTAAGCGAATAACCCCTGGGACACTGCAAATGTCGTAAATATGAGGCAACTGCTAAGCCTCTGAATTCTTGATGACGTGACTCTGGGGATGCTGTAACGGTCGTAAGTGTGAAAAACGATCTTACGCCCCCTTTTTTCAGCACCGTTGTAACTTTGAATGGTCACTAAGTGAATGGTTATAAATTGAGGACTAGCTGTAATCTCCAGCGATTTCTGCAAGTAGCTCTGAGCACAAATAAGTTTGAATCTGTTAATTCGCATGAAAAGGAATTTGCAATCCACCCAGGATGAATCAAATACACACCAAGTGAATGAGATTTTGTATATTTGTAAAAATCTAATCAATCAAGAGCTTGACAAACATAATTTAAACATTAAGAAAAAAAATCACCTTATAGTTTTGATTGGAACTTTACTGTCACGGACTGAGAAAAATTGTCTGTAATGGCATAGTTTTAGCCTGAACTTAAATCTCTAATTAATGGCTCACAACTGGTGAAAAAATAAAATAAAAATGAAAAATAAAATAAAATTGGAATATAATGTTTAGTAAACAAATTCACCCTGTTCACCAACTATTTCTTTTCTCTCGACTGATAGAAAGTGGAGCTTCGGAAATGGCAGAGTTTGCACAGGTAGTCCTTGCTTAATGACTGTTCAAAGTTGTGACAGTGTTAAGCTCTGCAACCCTTCCTCGCACTTGTGACCATCAGTGTCCTGCCACTATAGGATTGTCAAGTGTGTAATTTGCACAAGCGGTCCTAACAGAGAAAGTGGAAGGAAGATTGCTGTGATCTTGTGATGTTGAGAAGGGAAGGGAGGGGGTCAGCCCGATCGTGGTCACGTGACTTTCTGCTTAGCGACTGAGCTGCCAGACCAGATTGTGGCCATTAAGTGAGGACTACCTGGAGGAATGCCATGCATAACACAACACAGGAAAGGCTGGGCTCAGCCGTGCACAAATGACAACCCACCATTAGCTGCCTTTTAATCATCATCCGGAATTTTCTACAGAACAGATTTGGTAGACTACTAGATGGTCCTCAAATTATGACTATCAGCATTTTCGTTGCTAACCAAAACGACTGCTAACCGTCAAATAAAGGTTGTGATTTCACAACCTTTATTTGACACGGTTTTTAAGGAAAGCCCTGTTCACTTAATGACCGTCCAGTGGTCGTTAAGCGAATCCGGCTCCCCCCGCCATTGATTTCGCTCATCGGAATAGCCAGTTGGGAAGGTTGCAAATGGCGACCCCTTGACCCCAGAGATGCTGCAACCTTCGTAAATTCACGCTGGTTGCCGAGTGCCTGAATTCAGGTCACTGGAGCATGGGGCTGCTGTGACAGTCGTAAGTGTGAGGACTAGTTGTTATGTCGCTTTTTTCTCTCACTGTTCTTGTCACTTCAAACAGCTGCTACACAAACGGATGTATGTTGAAAACTATTTGCATCTCTAACTTTCAGGTGGGTGGGCTTCAACTCCAGGCATTCCAAGGCAACATGGCTGGATGGGGGATTATGGGAGTTGGAGTCCATCCAGGGGTGGGTTGCTCCTGGTATTACTACCTGGTCCGGTGCGCACAAACATTTTGCGCATGCGCTTTGCTCGCAACGCCAGACACGAGCTCTGCGCGCATGCACATTTGCTGATAAATGGGTCTGTGCATGCGCAAAACATTTAAAAAATGAGAAAAATATTCTGCAATGAAAATTGTTCTGCGCATGCCCAGGACCAAAAATCAAGATGGTGGCGCCATAGGAGAAGCGGTTTGGGGGCGTGGCCAGTTCCAGCGACCCAGGCCGCCAAAGGTACTACTATTTCGGTCGAACTGGTCCGAACCAATAGGAACCCACCACCGACTCCATCCCTCTTAAAGCAGGCTGATTAGGGAATTCTGGGAATTGAAGTCCATGCATGCTGGCTGGGTATTCTGGGAGTTGAAGTCCATCCCTCTTAAAATCACTGGGCTTGAGAAACAGCACAGGCTCCTATTAAAATATAGCTCAATTTCTGTCTGCATTAAAACCGATGCATCTCAAAGGCCGCAAGTAAAGCCAGCTTCCCTTTCAAGTCTACCTGGATTCAAATCCTGCTACTCAAAAAAATAATAATAATCTCTTTTTTTCCCAGCTGGGACCCCAAATGACAGGCACTGACTACGGGCCGTACAAAATTGCATCCTTCCATCCTCGGTGTTAAAATACCCACTGAAAATCTCCCATTCCCAAATTTCTTTCTCTGTTCTGTGTTAACATCGCCTTCCGGAATGGCTATGTACAATATTTTTATTCATCTTTTTCTCCCCGAGGATGAGGAAGCTTGCAAAAAAAGGCATTCGACTAGATAAGACGTCGATGCTGCATTAACAGTCATTCCCTTTTGTGTTATATTCAACAGTTAAAGTGCACAGAGCAATCTAAATGGCTAGAGTCCCCATTTTTCCCTTGTTTTGGGGGGATTAAAAATAGGAGGAATAAGACCTTTTTTCCCCTCAAGTCAGGTCTATTAAGTCAACAGGCAGTTTGTTCACTGCCTATATGCCAATATACTTATTGGCATATTCATGCCAATAAGTAAGTGGGATGCAGGCAACCTAGCCATGCCCACCCATTCAGATTGCTAAAAGGTTCTCCTCCAGGGTTAGGGGCCAGGCAAGCCTATATAACAGGTTTAACCAAACCACAATCGTGAAGAAGTCCCAGGGGATGGATAGACGGAAGCTGCATTCAACCCAGCTCCGAAATTCACCGGATAACTTATGTCTTTCTAAAATGCCTGCTTGTCTGTATATTCACTTCTGCAGAACAGCTTGCCGAAAAAGGTAGGGTGAAGGCCAATCCAGACATTAAAAAGAAAAAGAAAGAACACGAAACATAGAATCCTAGGATCAGAAGGGACCTGGGAGGTCTTCTAGTCCAACCTCCTGCTCAAAGAAGGAGATCTTATACCATCCTGGTCAAATGGTTGTCCAGTCTGTTTTTGAAAACCTCCAGAAATGGAGCACCCAAAACCCCAGTAGGGGAGATACGAAGGCTTCCTGAAGAACCAAAGACTCCCCCACGTGGAGAGACGAAGACGACCGTCGGTCGGTCGGTGCGACAGCTGATTTCGACGAAGATTTTGCAAATCGCCTTGTCCCCATTCCACGCGCTTGTTCTGAGATTCCCTCTACTGCATGGATAAATTTCAGGGTGCAGAGAGTCTCAATGAAAGGCGGGGGGGGGGAGTTGGGGGGCAGAGGGGGGGGAGAGGAAGGATCCGATGACGTGGTGTTCTCTGATCAGCAGCCGAACAACTAAATTGAGGCTGTTTCGGTTCGCAGCGTTAGCTTCTTCCTTTTTGCAACTCAAAAAAGGTCCTTCGTGAGTTAAGTAAAAAAGCTTGGGGCTCCTTTGCAATTTAAACTAAACTCCCCTTCATTTAATGACACCCCAATCAGGAAGAACTTCCTCTTTTGTGATTTTTTTTTCCGCTTCCATTCCAGGAGTTTAGCCCACAGGACGAACGGGGACCTCTGCTTACCAGCTGCCCAAATCCTCTTGGGTTTTTTTTTTTTTGTTTTGGGTGTTGATGTTGGGTGTTTCCTAGGTGAGTTTCCGGATTCTGCGGTTCTGCCGGTCGATATTCATGGTGGCCCTGTCCACGGAGGAGGTGATGGCATCCAGGCTTTCGTCCTGCCGCTCCAGCTCACTTTCGCTTTCCAAGGCCAGGCACTTCAGCCTCCGAAGGATCTGGCAAGGGGAGAGAAGCGGTTGTTGCAACTGGAAGTCCAGGGAGGGAAGGTCGGCCCTTCGGCCTGGCTGGCGGTCGGGGATGCTGCCTTGAAGGGTCTTGTGTGGCACGGGCAGTCCTCGGCTCACGACCAGTGTCAGGACTGGAGGTTTGGCCATTGAGTCGAGGCAGCCATGTAAGCAGGCCCAGGAGCGTAAGGAAGAGGAAGGAAAACAAATCGTCTTCCTCAATTTCAGCTCAGCCCCAGCGAGCTGGGAGATGCTTGGAAGTGTAGCTGGGAGTCTGAGTTTACGCCAAACTCCCTGACAGGAAAGAAGGGAAAGTCTGAGGGCAAAATGGGAGGAGGAGGAGAGGAAGAGGCGGCGGAGGAGGAGGAGGAAAAAGACTGTGGGGTCCTTGGTGCCCTCTGGGATTGGTTGTTTTCTTGCAGATGTTTTATTACCAAACTAGGTAACATCATCAGGGAGAAGGGAGAGGAGGAGGAGGAGGAGGAGGAGGAGGAGGAGGAGGAGGAGGAGGAGGAGGACTGGTGGGTCATTGGTGCTCTCTGAACTTGGTTCTTTGGTTGCTGACATTTCATGACCCAACTAGGCAACATCATCAGTGTTAGAAGGCTGGGGGAGAAGTTTCTCAGAGACAAAGAGGGGGAGTGGGAGTGGGGGAAGGCTATTAGCCAAACTCAGAAAGCACCAAGAACTCCCCATTTCAACCCTGAGCATAAATATTCCCTTCTAAAGAAAAGAAGGGAATGAAGGGAAGGGAGAGAATGGGGAGAATGAGAAGGCAGACATGGAGAAAGAGGAGGAATATGAACCAAGAAAGGAGAAGAAGGAAAGAAGGTAGAGGGGGAAAAAGGAGGAGAAGGAGGAAAGGGGAGACCACAGGCATGGAAAAAGAGGAAATAGATTAGAAGGAGGGAAAATGAGAAGGAATGAAGTACAGAGAAAAGGAGTAGAATGAAGAGGAGGAGAAGATAGACATGGAGAAGGAGGAAGAGAAGGAGAAGGAAGGAAAGATGGAGGTACAGATAAAAGGAGATGGAGAATAAAGGGGAGAAGGAGATGGAGAGTTAAACATGGAGGAAGAGGAGGAGAGAAAGGAGGATTCTGTGTGTGTGTGTGTGTGTGTGTGTGTGTGTGTGTGTGAGAGAGAGAGAGAGAGAGAGAGAGACAGATGGGGAGATGGATGGATGGATGGATGGATGGGGGAAGGGGAGAGGGAGGGAGGAATGCAGAGTCTGGCCTTCTTTGCTTTCCACCTGCCAGCTCCAGACCACCCAGTTCCAGACCGACTGGCCCAGTACAGCCTCCCTCACAGCAGCTGCCCTTCACAAGTCTGGACAGGAACAACTGACCCATCACTGCAGGATTGAGAGGAGGAGGAGGAGGAGGCGGGGAGGGGGAGGAACCACCCTAAAATCTTGAGGTTCCCCCCCCCTGCCAGTTCTTCCAATCCTGCGGATGGGACCCAGAGCAGAGGAGGAGGGGCCGGAGCCCCCGGCAAGGCTCGGCTGCCAAACCTCCCCGCTTCCTCCAAACCACAGGATTTAAACTAATATTATCCTGCCTCCTCCCATCTTCGCTGACATGATGTCAACCTCTGGGAGTCGCCAAGACGGGAGGAGGAACCCTCGTGAAAACGAGCTGATTGACCCACATCTTCCCCCCCACACACACCCCACACCCACCCCGGGGCAGATTAGGGAGCTCTGGATGGAGCCCAGATCCTGCGGAGGAGGAATTTCCAGATCTCCTGAGAAAGTCTTGAAGGGGCCTTTGGTAGAAGTGGCTGCAAGGCCTTCGGGGCTGAACCCCCCACCACACACACACACAAGGGGCGTGGGAGGAAGGGGGAGGAATCGCCTCCCCCCCCCCCGGTTTTCTGACCGACACGGATCCTTCTCCAGTAGCTCCTGAGCTCATATGAGATGCACAATTATTTTGCGGTTAGGATCCTGGCCCACCCAGCCCCAGGGAAACCCCTTGGCCCACCCCTCTTTCTCTTGGATGTAGCTGAGCTTTGGAGTGGGGGGGGGATCTTTGGGGCTCTCTGAGCCTGGTGGTTTCCTTGCAGACGTCTCGTGACCCAACCAGGTAACATCTTCTGTGCTTGAAGGGACTGTTGTGGAGAGGAGGACGGGGGGGGGGGGGGGGAGAGAGGGGAAGGAAGAGGGGAAGGAAGAGTAGGAGGGGCAGGAGGTGAGAGAGGGAGAGAGAGGAGGGGGAGGGGGAGGAGGGAAGGAGGGAGAGAGGAGGGGAGGGGGAGGGAGGAGAGGGAAAAGGAGGGAGAGGAGCAGGGAAAGGAGGGGGAAAGAGGGGGAGGGGCAGGAGGGGAGAGGGAGGAGGAGGAAGGACTATGAAATACTTTCTGGTACCCTCTGAGCTTGGTGGTTTTCTTGCAGACGTTTCACAACCCAACCAGGTAACATCATCAGTGCTAGAAGGGAGCGGGTTCAACTCTTCTAGCCATTACTATAAAACCTAGTTGGACCATGAAACGTCCTCAAGGAAACAGCTAAGCTCACTTCCTCTTCCCCACAAACCCCACTCCTTCCTAGCACTGATGCTGTTCCCTAGTTGGGTCATGAAACGTCTGCAAGGAAACCAGGAAGCTGAGAGAGCATCTAGGATCCCCCAGATCCACCCTGAGCTACAAACATTCTCTTCGGTCAATGGCACATTTCCTCCTTCTATGCGAACACCTGGGCGCCTTTGATCTGGATTTGATCTCCCCTCCCTCTTTCATTCCCCATCCTTTGCCAATCCCAACCTCCTGCTTCCAGAGAGGCCCCCTCAACACAGGAGAGGAAGGGGAGGGAGGGAGGAAAGAAAAAGAAGAAAGAAGGAATGAAGGAGGGAGAGAAAGAAAGAAAAAGAAAGGAAAGGAGAAGGAGAAAGCCAAGGAAGAAGAAGAAGAAGAAAAGCAAGGAAGAAAGAAAGAAGAAGAAGAAGAAGAAGAAGAAGGAAGGAAGGAAGGAAGGAAGGAAGGAAGGAAGGAAGGAAAAGGAAGGAAGGAAGAAATGAGGAAACAAAGAAAAAGGATGGAAGGAAGGATGGATGGAAGGAAGGAGAGAAAGAAAGAAGGAAAGAAAGGAGGAGGAGAAGAACAACAACAAAGGAAGAAAAAGAAAGGAAGAAATGAGGAAACAAAGTAAAAGTGTGGAAGAAAGGATGGATGGAAGGAAGAAAAGAAAGAAAGGAAAGAAAAAAGAAAAGGAAAAGGAAAAAGAAGAAAGAAAGAAAGAAAGAAAGAAAGAAAGAAAGAAAGAAAGAAGAAAGAAAGAAAGAAACAAACAAACAAACGGAGGGAAGGTCTGAGTGGGTTGGGTAGATATGCACCTGATAAATATAGCTGATAGATGGATGATAGTCAGAGATAGCTGATGGATGAATGGATGAAAGAGAGAAAGAAAGAAAGAAAGAAAGAAAGAAAGGAAGGAAGGAAGGAAGGAAGGAAGGAAGGAAGGAAGAAAGAAAGAAAGAAAGAAAGAAAGAAGGAAGGAAGGAAGGAAGGAAGGAAGGAAGGAAGGAAGGAAGGAAAGAAAGACTGCTGAATGGAAAAGGAGTTCTATTTAATCAATCTCAGCCGTAGAGCTTACCTGGCGGATTTCCTGCGTTTCACTCTGGGAGACGACCTGCTTCTCCTTCTGCAGCTGAGCCTGATGCTGCTCCTGGTGGTCTCCGCTCCCTCGAGAGGAGGAGGAGGCTGCCGCTCCAGCCTGAACTAGGCTTCCCACAAACCCAGTGGCTGCAAGAAGAGAGGCGGGGGGGGGGGGGGATATCAGAAAGACCCACAAAACGGCAGAGCTGATCCTGGCCCAGCCAAGCATGGATCTATTGCCCCATCTCTGGCCAGGGAGTTTGCACAGGTAGTCCTCACTTTATGACCGCAACTGGGACCAGAATGTCTCTGGTGGAACAAAGGGGTGGCCAAGAGGGCTGTGCCCGATTTAATGGCTGCTTTTGCTACGGTTGTTAAGTGAATCATTAAGTAAATGATCTGAACTCATTTCTCTTGCTGCTGTTAAGTGAGTCACTGAAATTGTTCAGTGAATCACACTGGATATGACCTCTTTTGGCCACTGTTGTTAAGCGGATCACTGCAGTTGTTAATTGAATCACACGATTGTTAATCGGATCTGGCTTGTTAAATACACATGCCGGTTACAAAGCAGCCAAATTTTGACCATGTGACCCTGGGGATGATGTGATGGTCGTAAGCGCGAGGACTGTTGCTAAGTGATTTTTTCAGTGCCATTGTAACTTCGAACAGTCACTAAACGAATGGTTGTACATTGAGGATTTCTGGGAGTTGAAGTCTATACATCTGAAAGCATCCACGGCAGAGAAAGCCTGGCTTTACAGGTAATCCTCAACTTATGACTGGTCACTTAATGACCATTAGAAATTATGACAGACTGTTCCAACTGTCACTGCCCCCATAGATCACAGGGCCCCATTTCTTTTGCATCCCACAATCAGAATTTTTTTGCTGAAAGCGGGCATTTCTTTCCAGTTTGGGGCAAAACAGCTGGTTCGCTTAATGACTGGAACATTCGCTTAATGACTGCTGCAAAAACAAAGCATAAAATCGGGTCCTTCACTGACCCAAGGTATGACCTTCATGAGTTACAACTGCGATGGGCAGGCTCCCAATACGGTCGTAAATCAAGGACAACGGTTCATCTCAGGTAACAAAAGTTGTAACAGGTAAAGATGCTCCAATGCAACTGGAAGACAAACTCACCTGAGTTCCCCACTTACGCCCACAATTTCCATCACTAAGTGAAGACAGTTGTTAAGTGAGTTTGGCCCCGTTTTACAAGATTTCTTGCCACAGTTAAGGGAATCAATGCAGTTTTTACATTGCAGGTACTCCTCGACTTACGACCACAATTGAGATCCAAATTTCCTTCACTGAGCAAGGCAGTAGCTAAGTGTGTTTTGCTCCATCTTATGACCTTTCTTGCCACAGTCATTAAGTGAACCTCTGCAGTTGGACACATGGACGTTAAGTGAATCTGGCTTCCCCGTTGACTTTCCTGGTGAGGCCACAAAAGAGGATCACGTGACACGTCACCCCCCCCAGGACTCCGCAACCGTCATGAATATGAAGTGGTTACCTAGCACCTGAATTTCGATCATGTGACCATGGGGATGCTGCAATGGTCGTAACTGCCGTTGTAACTTCAATCCCTCAACAAACGGTGCTTAAATTGTACGCATTCTTATTATTTTGTGTGTGCGGCTCCTTCTTCGGCCAATAAATAAAATAAGATACACAGTAAGTAAATCAAGATTTAGTAGCCCTCTTCATACCTTGGACAGCACTCCCGGCGAACCGTCACTAAAAGAACTGTCGTAACCCGAGGACAACCTGTGCTGCTGCTGTTAAGTTCTAAGGGTCACTAAATGAGCAGTCGTAAGTCAAGGACTATACTCGACTTTGCCGCGTGGAGCTCTCGTTTGGCCGAGACACTCCGTCAGTCTCCCCTCCCCCCCACTGTGGCCGGGGTCTCTGCTGGAACAGGATATGCTGGGCTGAGGGGGGTGTGTGTGGAAAGAGCCCCCTTTAGAGGAAGCTGTCCCTGCCCCGAAGAAGCTCAACCCACCACCCTCCCGCCACCCCCTCTACACCGCGACAGCTGCGGGGCTCCGGGCCAGAAGAGCCGAGGCTGGCTCAGATTTTAGAGGCCCCGTGCCAGAAAGACTGGATGGGTGTCAGCTCCGGATTGTGTTACTTCATGGAAAAGGCAGACACAAAAGCTGCGGCTAAAAATACAACGCTCCCCCCTCCCCTCAAATCCTCCTCTTCCTCCCCACCCCCACCCGCCCAGGAGGTAATTACCGCAGACTCTTAATCCCTCCCCCCATCCCTGGAATTAATTTGGTTAATTCGGGCCGGCCGTTGGCTACCAGGAGGACATTGATGGCGGTCTAAATTGAACGGTCTTTCACAATACCGCCAGCCAAGCGGTGCAGATGCAAAACTTTCCGCCGAGGACGCCTTGCAGGTAGACTTGCGACTGTCAGTTTAGGGAGTGTCCGAAGTTACAAAAAAAAAAAAAAAAACGGATTTATGACCGTTTTTTTACACCTACGGCCAGCGTGTCATTCCCCGTAGTCGCGTGATCAAAATTCAGAGTCTTGGCAACTGGCATGTACTTACGAAGGTTGCAGCATCCAGGGCTAACGTGATCCCTTCTGTGACTTTCGGATGAACAAAGTCAATGGGGAAGCCAGGTTTGCTTAACGACCATGTCATCGGCTTAGCAACCGCAGTGATTCGCTTAACAAATGTGGCGAGAAAGGTTGTAAAATAGAACAAGACAGTCGCTGAACAACTGTCTTGCTTAGCAATGGAAATTTTGGATTCGATTGTGGCTGTTAAGTCGAGGAAGTCCTGAACGGGCAGTCCTTGACTTACAACAGTTCGCTTAGTGACAAGATTGAAAAAAGTGACTAATGACCAATTTTCACACTTATGATGGTCGCAGTATCCCGATGGTCACGTAATCAAAATTCAGGCGCTTGGGGGTTGGTTCATATTTATGACGGTCGCAGTGTCCCGGGGTCACGCGATCCCCTTTTTGCAACCGTCTGACGAGCAATGTCAGCGGGGAAACCAGATTCGTTTAGCAACTGTGTTCCTAACTTAATAACTGCAGAGATTCACTTAATGACTGTGGCAGGAAAAGTTGCGAAACGGGGCAAAAACTCACTTGGCAATTGTTTTTGCTTAGGAATGGAAATTTGGGGCTCGATTGTGGTCGTAAGTCGAGGACTACCTTCAATACTTACGACCGGTCGCTTAGCGAGCACGTCATGACAGACACCTCGCAAAAGATACGTATTTCTGGCGTTTGGCAAAGACACAGAAAAAAACCCATAGCGAATTTCATTACTGCAGATTCAGTGAATGAACGCGGTGATTCACTTAACAACCAGTGGGGAAAACCCGCCATGAAATCGGGTCACTCGGTTTCTCTATGCCGGGATGGGGCTGGGTCTTCCTGTAACCCACCTTAAAGTTTTTGGAGGAAAGGTAGTTAATTAGAACGTGGTCCCCAAACATGGCCCCTTTAAGGCTTGTGGACTTCAACTCCCAGAATTCTCCAGCCAGCTGGCTGGAGAATTCTGGGAGTTGAAGTCCACAAGCCTTAAAGGGGCCAAGTTTGCTGGCTGGAGAATTCTGGGAGTTGAAGTCCACAAGCCTTAAAGGGGCCAAGTTTGCTGGCTGGAGAATTCTGGGAGTTGAAGTCCACAAGTCTTAAAGGTTTGGGGACCCCTCTAGTGGGAGATAAACCAGACTCCTCAACCAGCAGGGAGCCTGGCCAAGATAGAACCTGGTTTAAGCCTCCTCCTTCTTTCAAGAGGTTTAATGACCGCATTTCCCAGCTGGGGAGGCGTCTCTTTCTTGTTCAAAAGTCAGCAGCAGCCCTTGGTCTCATTCCAAATTCTGGCCCCGAATTAAATCCTAGGCTCCCCACGGCTAAGCAGGAAGAATTTACACCTGTGGTGTCTTTCTCCCTGCAAGGTCCCGCTGAAGACCCTCTACTGGAGCTGGCTTGGGGGGGGGGGGGGAGAGGCACAGAAATTGGGGGGAGGGGGGAATCAAATCAAATTTGCCAGCTTGAACCCCCACCCTCACCTTTTTAGAAAAACAAGATGTATCACTAGTGAAAAACCTGAGGAGATACTGACTGAATGTCTTGCCTATCCGTCTGTCTACCTACATACATGCACATCTATAAATGTGTGTGTGTCTGTGTGTGTGTGTACATACATAAACACACTATCTACCGGTATCTACCTATCTATCATTTATCTTTCTCTATTCCTTTTTTTTTTCTCTCTCTCTCTCTTCCTCTCTCTCTCTTCCTCTCACTCTCTCTTCCTCCCCCCTCTCTTTCTCTCTCTTCCTCCCTCTCTTTTTCTCTTTTTTCTCCCCCTCTCTCTCTTCCTCCCCCTCTTTCTTTCTCTCACTCTCTCTTCCTCCCCCCTCTTTCTCTCTTCTTCCCTCTTTTTCTTTTTTTCCCCTCTCTCTCTTCCTCCCTCTCTCTCTCTTTCTCTCACTTTCTCTTCCTCCCCCCTCTCTTTCTCTCTTCCCCCCCCTCTCTTTTTTTTCTCCCTCTCTCTTCCTCCCTCTCTCTCTCTTTCACTTTCTCTTCCTCCCTCTTTTTCTCTTCCTCCCCCTCTTTCTCTCTCTTTCTATGTCTCTCTTCCTCCCACCCTCTCTCTATCTATATACATACACATATTATCTATCTATCCACATACATATATAATTACCTCTCTCTCTAACTCTCTGTATCTCTGTCCATCCATCTACATAGATACATACATACATACATACATACATACACAGTAGTCCTCAACTTACAACCATCTATTAAGTGACCATTCAAGACTACAACAGCATTGAAAGGAATGACTTATGACCGTTTTTCACACTTATGACAGTTGCGGCATCCCCGTGGTCATGTGATCAAAATCCAGATGCTTGGAAACTGACTCATATTTATGACGGTCACAGTGACCTGGGGTCATATGATCCCCTTTTGCGACCCTCTCACAAGCAAAGTCAATGGAGAAGCCAGATTCGCCTAACAATAGTGTGACTAACTTAACAACTGCAGTGATTTGCTTGACAACTGTGGCAAAAAAAGGTCATAAAATGTTGCAAAACTCACTTAACAACCGTATCACCTAGCAATAGAGGTTTTGGGCTCATTTGTGGTCGTAAGTCGAGGACTACGGTACCTGTCTATGGAATGATCAGGTGCAGTGCTTGGTCGCCACCTAGTGGCCATTCGCAATTGAAAAAAAGGCAAGCCAAATGAGTTTGAGAGAAACAGAACAAGCCAACATCTAGCCATTATTGATAGATTGATGTTACTGATGTTTGTGACTTAAAGTAGAAAGAAAGGACACCTATTGGAGTCCTATCGGTTGTGAATGCAAACCATTTCATGCACAGCAAGGAACAGCTGAAAAAGACTCACCAAACAAATTATTTTTAATAACTGGCATGGTCTCATCGTGAATTTAACCAGGATGAACAAAACCAACCACTTGTTCCACCTTTCAGGAGCTAAATTAGCATTTTACCTCCTGGTGCCCATTAGTCCTTCGTTTAAAAATGAACCAGCTATTCCGGGCACCGAATTTCAGCAAACCGACCAACCAAAGTGCGTTCTAATCTTTAATTTAATTTAATTTAATCAGAGGGTGCAGCAGAAACGCAGTTGGTTAATGGCCAGCTTGTTTTAAAGGACTGAAACCTCTTTTGTTTTTTTAAGCATAGCAGACCAGAAATTTTTTCCTACATTTTTATAGAATTTGGAAAATATGTTAGAAGGTAGATAAGAAGGATGGACTGAAATTAATTTTTAAAAGTTGCAATTTATGGCACGAAATTTGGGCCAACTACACCCTCATAGCAAACAACCATCACCCCGTTCGCTTAACAACCACCAAAAAGAATGTCATTAAAACATTTCTAGTCACGTGGTGACCTGCTTTGCGACTGCCATGGTTTATAACCGTAATGGGCAGGCTCAATTAAGACTGTTATGTTAAGGGCTTCTTTCAGCTTTTTTTCCTTCTCTTACAACTTTGGCCTAAAGATATTTGAATACAGAGAGGTCTTCTAGTCCAACCCCCTGCCTAGGCAGGAAACCCTATACCGTTCCAGACAAATGGCTATCCAACATCTTCTTAAAGACTTCCAGTGTTGGGGCATTCACAACTTCTGGAGGCAACTTCTGTTCCACTGATTAATTGTTCTCACTGTCAGGAAATTTCTCCTCAGTTCTAAGTTGCTTCTCTCCTTGATTAGTTTCCACCCATTGCTTCTTGTTCTGCCCTCAGGTGCTTTGGAGAATAGCTTGACTCCCTCTTCTTTGTGGCAACCCCTGAGATATTGGAAGACTGCTATCATGTCTCCCCTTAATTCTTCTTTCTATTAAACTAGACATGCCCAGTTCCTGCAACCGTTCTTCCTATGTTTCAGCCTCCAGTCCCCTAATCCTCTTTCTTGCTCTTCTCTGCACTCTTTCTAGAGTCTCCACATTCTTTTTTTTGTACTGTCCACAACTGGATGCAAATATTCCAAGAGCAATATACAGCAGTTAGTCCTTGACTTCTGACCACAATCGAGCTCAATATTTCTGTTGCTAAGTGGGACAATTGTTAAGTGAGGCTCGCCCCATTTTGCCACCTTTCCTGCCACAGTTGTTAAGTGACTTGCTGTGGTTGTTAAGTTAGTGACAGCAATCTAGCAAGAATGGCTAGACTGGAGGCTGCTGGTTGTGTTTCTCCAAAATTTAGCCTTGTCATTTTTTTTATACAACTCAGAATGGCCACTAGGTGGCGATCAACGACCACGCCTGATCAACCAGCCTATAAGTAGCCTTTGACTTATATAACCACTTATATGAGCCCTAAATTTCCATTGCTAAGTGAGACAGTCATTAAGTGTGTTTTTTTGTGAGTTAAGCGAGTTACATTTCAGGTTCAACTGTACGGATAGTCCTCCACATACGGATAGAATTGAGTCCCAAATGTCTGTTGCCGATTGAAACAGTCATTAAGTGAGTCTTGCCCCATTTTACGACCTTTCCTGAGGGAGTGAATCCCTGCAGTTGTTAAGTCATTCGCACAAATGTTAAGTGAATCTGGATTCCCCCTTGACTTTGCTTGCCAGAAGGTCGCAAATGAGGATCAAGTGGTCCCAAGATGCTACGACTGTCATAAATATGAGTCAGTTGCCAAGCACCTGGATTTTGATCATGTGACTGCTGGGATGTTGCAACTGTCAACTCATAAAGTTGCCATGGTGAGGAAAGGGGGAGGGGAAGCGCATTCCACGCATACCTTCAGCTAGAGCCAGATCTCAGATTACTACAGCAGGCTTGGGAGGGGGTGCACCTCGTTGGAGAGAGTGATTTATGACACAGACTGAGGGGAGGGAGGGAACACAGGTAAAGCTCAGCCATAATTCAAATGAGGCTTAGATCTGACTGCAATAGGGTGTTGCTGAAATGGTGCTCCTAATAAATGACTGGTTTTCTTTTGAAACTTGGCTCGAGGCTCATGAATCAATTAGGGCATCTTTCGGAAACCTGACAGCAAAGCTCAGTGTGAAAAATGATCTTAAGTCCCTTTTTTCAGTGCCACCGTAACCTTGAACGGACACTAAACAAATGGATGTAAATCCAGGCCTACCTAATACTTCCCGTGATCTGGAGGCTATCAGTATCTCCATGTAGGATCAGCGGGTTTCACTTATTTCGACTACTACGCCCCGCAAGTGCACCTTCCATGCATGCGCCCAGTCTCAAAAACGTGCCCAAATAGGACCGCATAGAGCCGGGGGGTGGAGGTGGGGGGGCAGGTCCAGACGCGATCTACACTACCGATTCGCCCGAAGCGGCTGAATACCACCTGTGCATAGCATCGCATTGGCCTTTTTGGCTGCTGCACCACCACTGCTGTCTCATACGTGCCTCTTCCTTTCGCTATTATTTCTGAAATTTTGAACTATCCGAGGGTGGTCTTCCTCCCCTCCCTCTTACCTGCTTGCCAAATGGAGGCCCCCGCCTCCTCCGGAGAAGACGCCCTCTTATCCCGCGCCAGTGCCAAAGCGTCCTCCGAGAACTGAATCTTCTTGTTGAACTGGACCTCCAGGAACGGGATGGCTTCAGGCATCTTTGCCGACAGCAGCCGGTAGCAGATATCTGGTTTGCCGATAAACCTCTGGCGGACACAGATTTCGTAAGGGCTGTGGACCCTGACATCGTCCACCTCCCTCTTGTCGAACCAGTGCAGCAGCTGGGACTTGGCGTCGCAGATCCTCAGGCCGGACACTAAGAGGGTGAGGCTGCCCGGCTTGACGTGAGCATCGGTCCGTTCGGTGATGATGGCTGGGATATGCACGATGACGCCATCTTTGTTTTTGGAGGGAGAAGCTGTGGGGTTCTCCTTCGCCTTCCCCGCTTCGGATACGGCCTTGGGGAGTTTCCCACCAAAAGGCCACCAAGATGGAGTCTCCAGTTCGGACAATAACCTGGAAGAGGCAGGGGAGAACGATCAGAAATACAGGCAGTCCTCGGCTTATGACCATTCTTTTTGTCTTCGAACTTACGATGGCACTGAAAAAAGTAACTTAGGACCGTTGCAGAACCCCCATGGCCACGTGATCAAAATTCAGACACTGGCAATTGTCTCGTATTTACGACGGTGGTAGTGTCGCGGGAATCATGCGATCCCTTTTGCGACCTTCTGATAAGCAAAGTCCAGGGGGAATCCAGATTCACTCAACAACCGTGTTAACTAATTTAGCCATCTCAGGGATTTGATAAAAACAATTGAGACAAGAAAAGTTGTAAACATGGGGCAAAACCAACTTGAAAGATGTCTCGCTTAGCAATGGAAATTTTGGGCTCAATTGTGGTCGTAAGTCGAGGACTTCCTGTACAGGTCGCCCTTTACCTTCGGCTACGGTTGAGGCCAACGTTTCTCGCAAAGCAGACCTCCAGATGTTCTCCTAGGCCCCAGCCAACTCCATGACCCACCCTGGGGACGACGGGATCCCACACCCATCGCCGTACCTGTCTGCCACATCCATCTCTGACTCGATCTTGTCCAGGCCTTTTATGATGTTATCGAACTGTTCGCCCTGGTGCTCCAGGACCTTCGCGGTATCTTCCAGGCGCTTCTCGGATCCCATCAGTAAGCCAGTCAATTCCTTGCCCTTGGACGTCTGGACGCAGGCCGTCTGTAGCCTGGCTCCGCCGGGCGAGAGGAGTTGTTCTCTCCAAAAATGCTCCAGCACGTTGAAGATCACATTTCGGTTGGGCTGAAGGGAGCTGAACCAATGCTTGGTGTTGCTCTCCAAAAGGGTGAGGGAACTGAAGATTAAGGTGGACGATTCTTTCTTGATCTCGCTGATGGAGGAAAGGGGAAAGCTGACGAGGATCTCTCCAGATTTGTCCGCCGTAAATTTGACCGAAACCGGTGTCAGCAGCAGTTTTCCGGGAACCCATTGTTTCCCCGAGTTGAGATAATAGGAGCAAGACCAAGCATGGATGTGGATGTTGTCCTCCATGATCTTATTTCTGGGTTCCGCTTCCAAACAATTGACACCTTCCAAAGATAAAATACATTCTGCAATCAACGATTAGTAATTAGCGCACAGTTCATTCACCTTTCACGACCCTTATGACAAATAAAGGTAAAGGTTCCTCTTGCACGTAAGTGCTAGTCGTTCCTGACTCTAGGGGGTGATGCTCATCTCCATTTCAAAGCCAAAGAGCCAGCGCTGTCCAAAGACGTCTCCGCCGTCATGCGGCTTCCATGACTCAACGCCCGAAGGCGCACGGAACGCCGTTACCTTCCCACCAAAGGTGGTTCCTATTTTTCTACTTGCGTTTTTCACCTGCTTTCGAAGTGCTAGGTTGGCAGAAGCTGAGACAAGTGACGGGAGCTCACTCCGTTACGTGGCGCTAGGGATTCGAACCACCAAACTACTGACCTTTCTGATCGACAAGCTCAGCGTCTTAGCCACTGAGCCACCACATCCCCCTTATGACAAATACTTGTGTTCAAAACATTGAAGCCGGTATAGTGAGAATCTGACTCAGGGCTCTCCATTCTTGGCAACTTTCAGACCTGTGAACTTCAATTCCCAGAATCCTCATGCATAGGCTGGCTAGGGGATTCTGGGAATTGAAGTCCACAGGTCTGAAAGTAGCGCCCAAGGAACGGACGTTACTGCTTTAAAACCTTGAAATGTGAACTTCTGAACCCCAAATCTTGAGCTTTGAATATCTGAAGCTGCGTTCTTCTGAATTAACTGTTGGGTTTACTAGTTCTCAACTTACAACCATTTGTTTAACGACCGTTCAATTTTTTTAAATAAAAAAGTGGCTTATGTCCAAGTTCTCACATTTATGACCGCTGCAGCATCCACACAGTCATGGGGTCAAACTTCGGGTGCTTGACAAAGCATCCTGGGGTTGTGCGATTGTCATTTGCAACCTTCCTCAGCAGCTTCTGGCAAGCAAACACAAATTCTATTAGTCCCATGAAATTAAATCCCAGGCACAATCAATTATTCCCTTTCTCAATTGCCACCCTTCAAAAATAAATAAATAAATAAATACAAGGACATGCAATTTCTTTTGAAATAGACCAGTTCTATTTTGTCATTGCCACGCACTAAAGATACACCATGTCAACTTAAAAACAACAAAAACAAACACAGATTCTTCAAGGCTTGCTCATTGTGCAGACTTCAACTCCCAGAATTCCCCAGCCAGCCAGTTTGACCCCCAAAAAAAGTCAATTAAAGTGGGTTCACTTAATGCCCCCAGTAAAATAGTCATAAAATCAAGTCCAGTCACATAGTGACTCACTTAATGAACGCATCGCTTAGTGACAGAAATTCTGGTCTCAACTATGATCATTAGTTGAGGACCAACTATAACTTCAGATACATCAACATATGCAAAAAGAGATTGATTCACAGGTGCATATTTGTTGCTTGACAACTGCAAATCAGATGATCGCATAGAAGAAACAAATTCTAAGCCTCTACGGGCAGTCCTCCTTTAGCCACCCCAAAAGGGGTGAATTAAGTGAAGCAGTCGCTAAGTGAAACCGCAAAAATCCTCTTATGTGTGTGGCTTTGCCTTATAGACCAGTAAAAGTCATCAATGCAAGGACTGATGGGGAGAAGCACTTTTTCATCATGGTCATAACAGAACAGCTCCTAAATGATGACTGCCTATGTAAAACTCACCTGAAAGAGAGTTTTTAAAAAAATAAATAAATAAAAATAAAGCCAGTTCACAAACAATTAACCCTTCCTCAGCAATAACAGAGGTTGGAATAATATTTAAGCATTCTGGACATGATTAGGTATCGGAATAAAAGCAATTAAAGACATTTGGGTCTTTCTGTTTGTTTGCTGTCTTTATCTCTTCTACCCAACCAACTAAATATCCTGTCTTAATTAAACACAGCATTTCCCCCATTTACCTGGACTGTTGGTGATTTCGATAGCTTAAAAATTCTTATCAATGTTTGAGGCTTCTTGGAATCCAACAAAAATTGCACCAAAAAAATTGTACAGATCAAAAACAAACACACAGGCAAAAAAAAAAAAAGAGGGGGGGGAATCTATCACACTACATAAAATTCGCTACACATTTAAAACTTACGAAGTAGATATTTGGGAGTGGGAAAATGATAATCCAGAGCAGGCATTTGACTATCCACAGCAGAAGAAAATGAACATCAAAGGAGGATGCTTGATATTATATATACCTATATTGTTTTGCTGTCATGATTCATTGTCCAAGTCACCTATTTACCACCTAGGTAATCATTTTCTCACATGACGAAATGGAGGAAATTATTATTGCTCAGGTATCACATGCTAACCACAGTCAACATCACACCAGGAAGCCAGGCATTATATTGATACAGGTAGTCCTCGGATTATGACCACAGCTGAGCCCGAAATTTATATTGCTAAGTGAGACATTTTAGCCCGTTCACCACCTTTCTTGCCCCAAGTGAATCACTGCAGTTGTTAAGTGAACCTGGGCTTCCCCACTGCTTGTCAGGTTGCAAAAGGGGATCGCATGATCCCCCAGGATACCACGAGCGTCATAAATACGAGTCAGTTGCCAAGCGTCTGAATTTTGATCACGAGACCATGAGAATGGCCGCAAGGGTCATTAAGTGTGAAAAAGTCAGAAGTCACCCTTGTAACTGTAAATGGTCACTAAATGAACTGTTGCAAGTCCAGGACTACCTGGTTATTTTTTCTTCTTCTAAATTTAATTTAGATGCCTCCTGCCTTCATTATTCTCACAAATAACTCACGGCAGCAAACTTCCTCATCCGATTTCCCCCAAAACAACAGCCCTGCAAGGTAGGTTGGGCTTAGAAAGATTGATTGGGAAAAGTCACCCAGACGACTATCATGGCTTAAAGCAGGACCTGAACTTATCCCTGCAATTCTAGCCCAGGATTTTCCCCTTGGGACAACTCTGGTCTTGATGGAATTATAAAAGCTGTTTTCTCTGCTGCAAAGATGACGTAACCTTTCCAGCAGGGATCGATAAATCAAACATCAGACCAACAAACATATTTTATGAGTCCTTTTTTCCGGAAGCCTTCCAGGAACGGCCCATGAAATAAAATATTAAAATATCGTAGTATTTCCTTGTTTACTCCGAAGCAGAGCACTTGATGGTGGTGGTGGTGGTTGTTTTTAAAAACACATAATTTTAAATTATTCATGGCAAGGCAGCCAGGAAATGCAACCTAAGTACAAGCTGTACCAGCAGAGGCGGCCAAATGCGATACAGAGAAAACAAGATCATTAAAGGGAAAACCTTTCAAACATTAACCAGGAAGATTCGGGGAGATTCCTGTCACTCCTCAAAAGCATCCTTAGACAGGTAGGTAGTTCTCAACATTTCCGTTGCTAAGTGAGAAAGTTAAGTGAGCCTTGCCCCATTTTACAACCTCTCCTTGCCGCAGTTGTTAAGAGAATCACTGCAGTCGTTAAATTAGTGGCTTCCCCCATTGACTCCGATTGTCGGAGGCTTGCAAAAGGGGGGGGGGGGTCACATGACCCCGGGATGTTGAGACCGTCGTAAATATGAGTCAATTGCCAGGCGTCCAAATTTAGATTACGTGATCATGGGGATGTTGTAATAGTCCTAAGTGTGAAAACTGGTCATGAGGCAAGGTGGCGCAGTGGTTAGCATGCAATACTGCAGGCTACTTCTGCTGACTGCCGGCTGACTGCAGTTTGGCAGTTCGAATCTCACCAGGCTCCAGGTTGACTCAGCCTTCCGAGGTGGGTAAAATGAGGACCCAGATTGTTTGGGGGCAAGAGGCCGACTGCAAACTGCTTAGAGAGGGCTGTAAAGCACTGTGAAATGGTATATAAATCTGAGTGCTATTGCTATGTCCCTTTCTTAAGTGCTGGGGTAACTTCAGTCATTAAATGAATGGTTGTGGAGGCAGAGAAAGGACTACCCATATAGTAAATAGTGGCCGATGGGACAGAAAACACTCCACCTCCTCTCTCTCTGCATTTTGCTCCCTATCTCTCTATCTTATTAAAGTTGCATTTTAAATGATTGTTTTTCCATTAAAATATTTTTATTGTTTTAATATTTTACATTGCAATTTATTCAATGCTTGCAAGTCACTGGGGGTTGCCTTTGGATACATCCAAAACGTCCAGATTGATAAAAGGTCCCCTGCTTGAGCAGGGGGTTAGACTAGAAGACCTCCAAGGTCCCAACTCTGTTATTCTGTATTCTGCAAGATGGGCAGCATACAAGGTTGATAAACAGGTAAGATATAAGAGTAAAATGTCTATGTAGGTGTTAATTGCATAAAAAACACAGAACCTGACCACAACTACACTAATAGCAACAAATTATTTTTTGCAGGATGTCTAATCAAACCATCTATTTCGTATTTTGAATCCACTGGGCAAGAGTATTTACTTTTTCGCACTGTGGGAAATTAATTGCAGGCGGTCCTCGACGTACAGCCATTCATTTAGTGACTGTTCAAAGTTACAACAGCACTGAAAAGGGGGACTTATGACCACTGCAGCATCCCCATGGTCACCTGATCCAAATTCGGACGCTTGGCAACTGGCTCATATTTCTGATGGTTGCAGTGTCCCAGGGTCACATGATCTCCCTCTTGCAACCTTTTTATAAGAAAATTCACTGGGGAAGTGAGAAATTTATTTTGTTCCATTTTACGACCTTTCTTGCCACAGATGTTAAGTGAATCCCCGCAGTTGTTAAATTAATAACACGGTGAAGAGAATCTGGCTTCCCCATTGACTTTGCTTGTAGCAAGATCGCAAAAGAGGATCGTGTGACACCCCATCCCCACCCCGGGATTCTGCAGTCGTCATAAATACGAATCATTTGCCAAGTGACAGAATTTTGATTGCATGACCATGGGGATGCTGGGATGGTCGTAAGGGTGAAAAATGGTCCTGCCACTTTTTTTCAGTGGTGTTGTAACTTCGAATAGTCACTAAATGAATTGTTGTAAATCAAGAACTACCTGTATCCATATTTTTTGATAATGCTTTGTGATCTGAAGAGAATAATAGAGAATAGAATAGGAATAGGATAGGATTTAGGAATAGAATAGAATATTCTAGGAATAGAATAGAATATTCTAGAATAGAATAGAATAGAATAGAATAGAGTAAGTGGAATGAAGAATAGAATAGAATTCAGAATAGAATTCAGAATAGAATATAGAATAGAAGAATATAGAATAGAAAACAAAATAGAATAAAATAAAATAGAAAACAGAATAAAATAGAAAACAGAATAGAATATAGAATAGAATAGAATAAATGGAATGAAGAACAGAACAGAATAGAATAGATGGAATAAAGAATAAAATAGGAATGGGAATAGAATACAGAATAGAATTCAGAATAGAGAGTATAGAATAGAACAGAACAGAATAGAATAAGTGGAATGAAGAATAAAATAGGAATAGAATAGAATACAGAATAGAATTCAGAATATAGAATAGAATAGAATGGAATAAATGGAATGAAGAATAAAATAGGATAGGAATAGAATACAGAACAGAATTCAGAAGAGAATAGAAGAATATAGAATAGAATAGAAAACAGAATAGAATAGAATGGAATTCAGAATAGAGAATAAAATAATAACTTCATTGTCACTTCAAATGTAGACTAATCGGCATACATAAAAATGAAATTTCGTTGCATGCAGCTCTCAAAGGGTCACCACCTTCAATAGACACTGCATGAACATGACAGGATGAGTCAATAAATAAATAAGAACAAAATTATGCATATACCCACATACACATGCGCACACACACACAACCCAGCCTCTACTTGGGGGTGTCTGCCTGGGGAGAAAAGGCCCCTGGTGGTTGCCATGGTGCCACACAGACAGGCGTTGAGGGGATCTACTTCACCTGGATCAGCTGCTCCTACAACGGGGGCGGGGGGGCGCTTCCCCTTGAAATGGGGAGGAGCAGGAGGAGGGAGGGGGCAGCTGGGGACCTCAATGCCCCCCCAACCACCAAGGACCCCCAGTTGCCGCCCCCTGCCCTCCCCCACAAAGAAGGGGGCGAAGGCCTGGCCCTCTCCCCTCCCTCCCTCGCCCTCAGACTACAACTCCCGGCAGCCCTTGCGCCAGCCTGTCGAGGTCCCCACGGCGAGATATTGGGGAGGGGGCTTCCGCAGGGCAACGCCGACCCGCCCCCACGTCCCCGGGAACGGCCGTCGTGCCCACCGAGGCTCCTCACCGGTCGCTCGCGAAAGGCGGCGGTGAAAGAGCCGCGGTCAATCCGCCATTGCTCGAGTCTCCCCTGCTTTCTTTTTTTTTCTCCTCCTCCTCTTCCTTTCTCCCTCCCTCCCTCACGACGCTCGCCACGCGCCTGCGCAAAACCGGCGCTCCCTTTGGGCTCCGGCGAGGGAAGTCGTGCGCATGCGCGGCACGGGAGGAGGGCGTCCGCGAGACACAGGCGCACAGGCGCGCGCTGGGCGGGGACGGAGCTGCATGAGGGCCCGGGGTGGCGGTTTGGTTCGCCCGCGAGACGGCTCACGGCGCATGCGCAGTCATTTGGGCGCGCCCTCTGAGGGGTCCGAAGAAGAAGCGGCGGCAGCGGCGGCCGGGTTAGTCGTGGGGGAGGGAAGGTTTGCGCATGCGTGTGGCTGTGGTGGGGTGTTGAGGGTGCTGCGGCGGGGGGAGCTGAAAGGAAAACGATGAGGGGGGGTACTGAGAAAGGGCATGGGGATTTCGGGGCCTGTTTTCAGGCGTTCTGAGGTGTAGTATTGGACTACAGATCCCATCATCCCCATCTCCCTCGCGTCCAGCTAAACTTTGTCCCAAGGCTAACCACTGGACTAAAATTCCCATCACCATTTAGGCATTGGACAGTTTTTCCCGCCCTCAGTCCAGAAAGCAATTGACTACAATTCCCATCTTCCACCCCCTGCGGCCTTCAGACTGCAATCCCCATGCCCTCAGTCCAGAAAGTGACTACAATTCCCATCTTCCACCCCCTGTGGCCTTCAGATTGCAATCCCCATGCCCTCAGTCCAGAAAGTGACTACAATTCCCATCTCCATTTAGGCATTGGAGTTTTTCCCGCCCTCAGTCCAGAAAGCAATTGACTACAATTCCCATCTTCCACCCCCTGCAGCCTTCAGACTGCAATCCCCATGCCCTCAGTCCAGAAAGTGACTACAATTCCCATCTTCCACCCCCTGTGGCCTTCAGATTGCAATCCCCATGCCCTCAGTCCAGAAAGTGACTACAATTCCCATCTCCATTTAGGCATTGGAGTTTTTCCCGCCCTCAGTCCAGAAAGCAATTGACTACAATTCCCATCTTCCACCCCCTGCGGCCTTCAGACTGCAATCCCCATGCCCTCAGTCCAGAAAGTGACTACAATTCCCATCTTCCACCCCCTGTGGCCTTCAGATTGCAATCCCCATGCCCTCAGTCCAGAAAGTGACTACAATTCCCATCTCCATTTAGGCATTGGAGTTTTTCCCGCCCTCAGTCCAGAAAGCAATTGACTACAATTCCCATCTTCCACCCCCTGCGGCCTTCAGACTGCAATCCCCATGCCCTCAGTCCAGAAAGTGACTACAATTCCCATCTTCCACCCCCAATTCCCATCTAACCCTAACCCCCATGTGACGGGGGGGGGGGGAGGATTCATTATAACTTTGGATGTATTTATTTATTTATTATTTATTTATTTCTTAGCGCTTATAGACCACCCCCTCTCCCGAAAGGGACTCGGGGCGGTGTACAGTCCATATCAAAATACATCATAAATGACTATAAAATTTAAACAATGTGGGTCATAAGTAGATTTTTGCGGGGTCTGTCGTAACTTCAAATGGTTATTAAGCATCCAGTCCTAAGTGGAGGATTATCTGAATGGGAAAACTGATGAAGAAGTCAAAATTGTCCAGATCTCTCATTTTATTTAGGTGAAACAGATGGAAATGGACGCATTACAATTCTGCCATTATAAAAGAATTAAAAAGCATCAAAGTCTGAAGAAGGGATGACTTGGGGTCATTTTGTAAATGCATGTCTCTGCCATGATTAATTCTAATTTTTCATGGTCCTGCCACCCTACTGGAACGAACTACAACGAGGCCAGCAAATTGGGAGTGTGAGGTGTGTACGTGTACCTCATCTTTTGTGTATTCCCACTGTTCATTTTCAGGTGTAAGGTTGACTGTTCATTTCAGGACAAATCCGCTCTGCTTTGGATTTATGGAACTTGCGTTCCTATGATTGACACTTTGAGGTCACTGCTTGCAAAGCGAATGTGCCAGCAGTAGCTGGTTCAATTAATCTTGCAGACAAACCGGGCATTGTTTGGCTCTAGGACAAGTTGTTATCTTTCCAAAACATCTACACATTGTCGAATGAGAAGCACTCAAAGCAGGAGCATGCTACATCAGAAATAAAATTTAAAGATCTGCTTCTTCCCATTTGCAAAGAACAGTTTGCATAAACCAGAGAATACCTTTGGATTAAAACAAAAGCAAAAAAAAGGGCTGGTAAAGCAAATTGAAAAAAAAAACAGAGATGGAAAGGACCTTGGAGGTCTTCTAGTCCAACCCTGTACCATTTCAGGCAAATGGCTCTCCAATCTCTTTTTTAAAACTTCCAGTGTTGGAGCATTCACAACTTCTCGAGGCAAGTTCCATTGATTAATTGCTCTCAGTGTTAAGAAATTTCTCCATAGTTCCAGGTTGCTTCTCTCCCTGATTAGTTTCTGCCCATTGCTTCTTGTTTACCCTCAGGTGTCTTGGAGAATAGTTTGACTCCTTCTTCTTTGTGGCAACCCCTGAGATATTGGAAGACTGCTATCATGTCTCCCCTAGTCCTTCTTTCTCTTAAGCTAGACATACCCAGTTTCTGCAGCCGTTCTTCATATGCTTCAGCCTCCAGTCCCCTAATCATCTTTGTTGCTCTTCTCTGCACTCTTTTCTAGAGTCTCCACATCTTTTTTGTATCGTGGCGACCAAAACTGGATGCCGTACTCCAAGGGTGGCCTTAACAAGGCCTTGTAAAGTGGTATTCACACTTCACGAGATCTTGATTCTATCCCTCTGTTTATGCAGCCTAGGATTGGGTTGGTCCTTGTGGCTGAAGCCACATATTATTGGCTCCTATTTAAATGATTGTCCACAAGAACTCCAACATCCCTCTCACAGTTACCGCTATTGAGCCAAGTACCACCTGTTCTATACAGTGGGGCAAAAAAGTATTTAGTCAGCCACCAATTGTGCAAGTTCTCCCACTTAAAAAGATGAGAGAAGCCTGTAATTGGCATCATAGGTAGACCTCAACTGTGAGAGACAAAATGTAAAAAAAAAAACCCAAACAATCACATTGGCTGATTTGGAAAGAGTTTATTTGCAAATTATGGTGGAAAATAAGTATTTGGTCACCTACAAACAACCAAGATTTCTGGCTCTTACAGACCTGTACCTTCTTCTTTAAGAGGCTCCTCTGTCCTGCACTCATTACCTGTATCAATGGCACCTGTTTGAACTTGTTATCAGTATAAAAGACACCTGTCTACAACCTCAAACAGTCACACTCCGAACTCCACTATGCTGAAGACCAAAGAGCTGTCAAAGGACACCAGAAACAAAACTAGATCTGCACCAGGCTAGGAAGACTTAATCTGCAATAGGCAAGCAGCTTGGTGTGAACAAATCAACTGTGGGAGCAATAATTAGAAAATGGAAGACATACAAGACCACTGATAATCTCCCTCGATCTGGGGCTTCACGTAAGATCTCACCCTGTGGGGTCAAAATGATCACAAGAACGGTGAGCAAAGATCCCAGGACCACACAGGGGGACCTAGTGAATGACCTGCAGAGAGCTGGGACCAACGTAACAAAGGCAACCATCAGTAACACACTACACCGCCAGGGACTCAGATCCTGCAGTGCCAGACGTGTCCCTCTGCTTAAGCCAGTACATGTCCGGGCCCGTCTGAAGTTTGCTAGAGAGCATTTGGATGATCCAGAAGAGGATTGGGAGAATGTCATATGGTCAGATGAAACCAAAATAGAACTGTTTGGTAGAAACACAACTCGTCGTGTTTGGAGGAGAGAGAATGCTGAGTTGCATCCAAAGAACACCATACCTACTGTGAAGCATGGGGGTGGCAACATGCTTTGGGGCTGTTTCTCTGCAAAGGGATCAGGATGACTGCTCCGTGTACAGGACAGAATGAATAGGGCCATGTATCGTGAGATTTTGGGTGCAAACCTCCTTCCATCAGCAAGGGCATTGAAGATGAAACGTGGCTGGGTCTTTCAACGTGACAATGATCCCAAACATACCACCCGGGCAACGAAGGAGTGGCTTTGTAAGAAGCATTTCAAGGTCCTGGAGTGGCCAAGCCAGTCTCCAGATCTCAACCCCATAGAAAACCTTTGGAGGGAGTTGAAAGCCCCAAAACATCACTGCTCTAGAGGAGATCTGCATGGAGGAATGGGCCAACATATCAGCAACAGTGTGTGCCAACCTTGTGAAGACTTACAGAAAACGTTTGACCTCTGTCATTGCCAACAAAGGATATATAACGAAATATTGAGATGAACTTTTGATACTGACCAAATACTTATTTTCCACCATAATTTGCAAATAAATTCTTTCCAAATCAGCCAATGTGATTGTTTGGGTTTTTTTTTTACATTTTGTCTCTCACAGTTGAGGTCTACCTATGATGCCAATTACAGGCCTCTCTCATCTGTTTAAGTGGGAGAACTTGCACAATTGGTGGCTGACTAAATACTTTTTTACCCCACTGTACCTGTGCATTTGGTTTTTCTGGCCTAAACATAGAACCTTACTTTTGCTGCATTTGCACCTATTGCAGCAATTCTCCCACGTGTAAGGGAACATAATGATTTTTCCCTACTCCTTTGAGGAAAGCATCTTGCATTGAGTAGCACATTTAAATTCTCCTTTTTGAGCTTCTAAGAGTTGTTTTTAAGAATTAAATGTCAGGCACTTTGCTCAGGATAGATCTTCATCTCTGCAGGCTTCCATTTCCATCTGTTTCACCTAAATAAATGTTCTGTACAATCTTGACCTATTATTCATCACTCTTCCCATTCAGGTAGTCCTCAACTTACGACCGGGTGCTTAGCAGCCATTTGAAGTTACAACAGATCCCCCCAAAACCTACTTAGAACCCACATTAAAAGCTACAATGAAAACTCCCTGGTCACGTTTTGGGCATTTGGCACTCATTGCAGCCATTTGCAACATCCTGCATTCATGTAATGATAATTTATGACATTTTTGCTGGTAACTGACATTTAGGTAGTCCTCAACTTGCAAAAGTTCATTTAGTGACTATTCAAAGTTAAACGGCACTGAAAAAAATGACTTAGGGTACTTTTTCATACTTATGACCGTTGCAGCATCCCCCTGATCACCTCATCAGAATTCAGACAACTGGCAACTGACTCACACCTATGTCAGTATCCCAGGATCACGCAATCCCCTTTTGTGACCTTCGGACAAAGTCATTGGGGAAGTTGGATTCATTTAACAACCATTTTACTAACTTAACAGCGGCAGTGATTCAACCATGGCAAGAAAGGTCATAAAATGGACAAAACTCACTGAACAAATATCTCCCTTATCAAGATAAATTTTGGGCTCATTGGTGGTCGTAAGTCAAGGATTACCTATACTTGAAATTTCCTGGAAAAAAATGCCCCATAACAACACCTTTGCTTAATGACTGTTGTGTTTGCTTTAGACCATCACAAAAATGGCCATAAAATGAGGAGTGGTGACACAATCACCCACTTTAAAACTGTCATGACTTACCATTGAAATTGTGGTCTTAAGATGAGGACTACATATGAAGCGACTAGACTGTTTTCCTTTTTTTTCCCATCTGCATTTTTGTCGTTGCCTTTATTTTTTTCATTTCCTTTTCTCATATTAGTTTCTTCTCATTTTTAATCGGGGTGAGGTGAACAGCGGATAAATCTTATTAAAAGGATCACGTTTAAAATAAAGTTATTTATAATGAAGTTTTTATGGAGCCACTTAATAGAAAGGTGGGCATTATACAGATTTAATATACTCTCTTTTTACAACCCTGTAATCCCTTAATTTGGGGTGGAAATAAATTCAGGGCAATAAATAAATTCAGGAAATAATTTAATAAATAGCTAAATTTTATAATTACTAAATAGGTGTGTGTGTGTATGTATGTGTGTGTGTATCCATATCCAACTTACAACAGTTCAGTTGTAGTTAAAGTTACAACAGCACTGAAAACAATGACTTAGAAGGATCGTTTTCCACACTTAACGACCCTTGCGGCATCCCTTTGGTCACGTGATCAAAATCCAGATGCTTGGCAACTGACTCGCATTTATGACGGTTGCAGTGTCCCGTGGTCACATGATCCCCTTTTGTGACCTGACAAGCCAGATTCACTTAACAACTGTGTGACTAAAATAGCAACTGCAATGATTGAAAGGTTGTAAAATGGGTCAAAATCCACTTAACAAATGTCTCACTTAGCAACAGAAATATCGGGCTCAATTGTGGTTGTAATTTGAGGACTACCTGTATTTATAGGATGACGTTTGTTCATTTAGCTGGCCTGGAAATTTTAATTCCCTTTTCTTTCAGACTGTGAAACTCTTACGGGTGTGCCTAAGCCAAACCTAGATAAAGTGGTGTTAAATGATTGTCTTGTTGTTTCTTCCTAGGAAGACCCCCTCCTTGATCACTGCTCTCCATGAAATGCCAAAGAGGAAAGAGAAACAAATTATCCCACTCCTTGCTCCGGCTTTGGAGATAAACTCCCTTGCTGGGAATAGCCGATGCGCTGCCGATCCGCCTCTCAAGTGTTCTAGTCCTCAAAAACTCCAAACGGCAAAGGACATTTGAGCCTTCCTCGCACGAGCCCAATGGGACGATTTTCCAGCAAGGTCTGGAACTGGACCTCTGTCTTCTACCCGCTTCACCATTCCTGATTTTTTTTTTTTGGCTCTCCTCCCTGACCCCTCCCTTTTATTTAAAAAAAGAGATCTTACTGGCAAACCCAGTCCAGTTACTTCATAAGGACTAGTCTCCTTCCATCTGTCCTCGCCTGAATGGACAGGGAGACTTTTGCGTGTACCACCAAGTTTTTCCGCGACTACAGCGGCGCCACTCGGGGCGCCGCCTGCCAGCCTCACAACCATGTGGACTACATCGAAAAGCCAGAGACCTTTACGTACGCGGATTTTTTCAAGGATTACTTGATCCCCAATGATCCTTGCGTCTTCTCTGCCAAGTTCACGGAAGGCTGGGCCAGCCGGAGGAAGTGGGTCATGCCAGATGGGAAACCCAATTTGGATTATCTCCTGCGAACATTTGGTAAGCTGACTTTCCATGGAATCGGCCGTAATCTTGCTTTTTTGTCGAGGTGGTGGAGGTGGCGGCAGCGGTGCGGTTCTTGATTTAGCCCCAGCACCTGCCCACATGGTTGAAAATCTGGGGCTGACTTGAAGATGTTCCAGCAATTTCAGGGCAGTCGTAAAATTAGAAGCAAACCACCTCCTCCTGCCCGGGAGAGTGAATAGCTAGGGATATAGTTAGTATATATATATAGTTAGTATTCTCCTGCCAGTGATTCTGGGAGTTGAAGTCCCCACCCACATCTTAAAAGTGTCTAAGGCTTTGGAAATGTTGCTATATATATATATAGCAACATTTCCAAAGCCTTAGACACTTTTAAGATGTGGGTGGGGACTTCAACTCCCAGAATCACTGGCAGGAGAATACTGGGAGGTAAAGTCCCTCTCCTCTTCCTCCCTCTCTCCTTTCCTCCCTTTCTCCTCTGTCCTCTCCCCCCTCTTTTCCTTCCTCTCTTCTCTTTCATCTCTTCCTCATCTCTTTCTCTCTCCTCTTTTCCCTTTCTCCCTCTCTTCTCCCTTTCTCCTCTCCCTCTCCTCTATCCTCCCCCTTCTCTTTCCTCTTCCCTTTTCTCTCCTTGTCTCTTCCTCCATCTCCTCCCTCTCTTTCTCTCCTCCCTTTCTCCTCTCCATCCCTCTCTTCCCCTCTCCTCTCCTCCCTCTTGCTCTCCCTCTCTTCTCCTCCTCTTCCCTTTTCCTCTCTTCCCCTCCCCTTTTTCCTCTCCTCCCTCTCCATTTCCCCTCACCTCCTCTCATTTCTTTGTCTCTTCCTCTCCTTCCCTCCTTTACTTTCACCTCTCCTCTCTCTTCCTCCCTCCCTCCCCTCCCCAGCACTCAGAAAAGAACGCCTTTCCAGGTGGCAGTCATGGAAGCGTGCCCCACTAGGGTCCCCCTAGGCCAAATCCCTCCACGGTTTGACCCTTCACCCTCTGTCCCTGGAGTGAGGCCAGGAAAAAAATAGAATCCAACCTCGATGGGCTGAAAGAGTTTATGTTGCAGGCGAGGCTGTAGTCCCCGTGGCCAACTGCGATGTCAAGGAGTACAATTGTAACCCAAAGGAACAGCTTAAGCTCAAGGAGTACATAAGCTATTGGAAGGAACACATTAGGAAAAGCTACCGCTCGGCCCGCGGCTGCCTTTACCTCAAGGATTGGCACCTGCAAAGGTAAGCCATGGCTCTCGCCGGAGACTGCTGGCATGCCGCCAAATCCCCTCGGTTGATGGGTTTTTTTGAAAGCTTCCCTCAGGTGCTCCTGGCGCCACCATCCCGGAAAGAACCGTCTTTAATGCGCCTCCCTCGTCAGGAACCCACAGCATGAATTTCCTCCTGAAGCTGCAGGAATCGGATTTTATTTGCACCTCTCCTCATGAACTCACTCACGTGCCGTTGTTTTCCCTCCTCCTCCTCTTCCTCGGTGTGTCGAGTGCTGCTTTATTATTATTATTATTATTATTATTATTATTATTATTATTATTATTATTATTATTATTATTATTATTATTATTATTATTATTATTTTCTGTTTTTCTCCTACAATTTGCACGCCTCTTGAGTCCCACCACGTGTTGTACTGCACAGGCGTGCTTCCTTCTTCCATATCGTAGCACCCTTGTTCAGGCAGTCCTCAACTTGCAACCGTTCGTTTAGTGACTGTTCAAAGCTACATGAAAAAAATGACTTGCAGCCAGTCCTCGCACTTACGACCCATGCAGCTTATCAGGTGATCAGCTTGGCACACGGCATGGTATTTAAGACAGCTGCAGCATCCTAGGGTTGCACGATCCCAGCCATCTTCCGGCAACACCCCCCAAGGTCACATGATCAAAATTCGACCACTTGGCAACCAACTCGTACTTAGGACTGTTACAGCATCCCGGTGGCTGCGTGATCCCCTTTTGCAACCTTCTGGCCAGCAAAGTCAACAGAGAAGCCAGATGCTTAATTAACAACCGTGTTACTAACTTAATAACCACCGTGAGTTCCCCTAACAACTGTATCGGTTGTTGGAAAGTCTGTAAAATGGGGCAAAACTCACTTCATGATTGCCTTGGTTAGCAACAGGAATATTGGGCTGAATTGTGGTCGTAAGTCGAGGACTCCCTGTATCTGTTTGGCTGGATAGTCCTAAATTATTAAACCATCAGCTGCCCTTTGTTGTGCTCTGGTTCATCGCAGATTTCAAATGCTGTCCTAATCCTTGTCTCTTTAAGGACGTTTCCGGATCAGGAGGTCTACACCACGCCCATCTATTTCTCCTCTGATTGGTTGAATGAATATTGGGAAGCCATCGCTGTGGATGACTACCGGTTTGTCTACATGGGACCTAAAGGCTCATGGTAGAACCAACTCCTAGTCCTTTTTTCCGGGGGGAGAAGGACATGTTTGTTTGTAATTGCTGTGATGATGTCCCATCAAGTTGTGGTTGCCTCTTGGGGAGCACCTAGATAGGTTTTCTGCAGGATATCCTCACCCAGCCTGTTCCCTCAAGGCTTCCTCCAGTGGTTCCCCCATCAACCCTGTAACTGAGTGTCCATGGAGATCCTCAGTCATTCTGGCCAGTGATCTTCACGTAGATCTAGTTTACAACTCCCCAAAGGACTCTCCTTTATACACCCATTCAACAAGAGCATTTCTGAGTGAAAAGTAAGTGGCCACTCAAAGGAATCAGAGGTCACTGCTGTAACTGAAGATAAATACTGATAAATGTTTCTCAACCTCAGCCACTTGACTTCAAATTTCAGAATTCCCCAACCAGTCTGCCTACCATTAGGAGCTTTTCCTACTCCTTCTCTGTCTGCATCTCTGTCTTCTCTTCCTTGTTGTCTATCTTCACCTCCTTCATGTTCTCCTTCTCCTCGTTGTCTATCTTATCCTATTCCATCACCATCTTCTCCTCACTGTGCTTCTTCTCATTGACCGTCTTCTCCTCTTCCATATCTATCTTCTCCCTTCTTCATGTTCTCCTTCTCATTGCCTATCTTCTCCATCGCCATCTTCTTCTCATTGTCCATCTTTTCCTCCTCATTATCTATTTTCTCTTCCTCCAGCTCCCATCTTCTCATTCTCCTCTATATCTTCTCCATTTTCCTTCTTCATCTTCTCTTCGTTGTCTACCTTCTCATTCTCCATCTTCTCTTTGTCTTCTCCATATCCATCTCCCCCTCCTTCCCGTTTTCTTCTCATTGTCTATCTTCTCCTTCTCGTCTATCTTCTCAATTTTCTCCTCCTTCTCATTGACTATTTTTCCACCCCCCCTTCCTCCTCCTCCTTCTGCATCTCTTCTTCCTCCTTTCCTGTCTGCCCCCCCCCCTCCGCCATCCATTCAGAACTCAGAAAATTGCACTAGATCCCCATTTCAAAACCTCAGCCATTCGCAGCATGCTGGCTGGGGAATTTTGATGAGTTGAAGTCCACTCATATTCAAATGGCCAAGCTTGAGCTACACTAGCAGAGGTTAATCTACACCTGAAACATCTAAAAAAGAATGTCCAGGCCCCGGTGGTCCCAAAGTAGCCCAGGATATTTCTACTTTGTAGGATCCACAACTCTGCCTTTAGAAGGTGGAATTCAATTCCCCTTTTCTGAGACACCACAGTTAAGTCTCCCTCTTATTCAGTGCGTCCTCCTCTTCTTTCTTCCTTACCTGCCTGCCTCTTCCCTTTTCTGCCAGGACACCCTTCCACGCTGACGTCTTCCGTTCTTACAGCTGGTCAGCCAACATCTGCGGCAAAAAGAAATGGCTGGTTTTCCCCCCAGGCCAAGAAGAGTTTCTAAAGGACCGCCACGGCCACCTGCCATTCGACATCACCGCTCCCGACTTGAAGAACAGCTCCCTGTACCCCCGCTACGCTCAGAGCAGCCCTCCGGTCGAGATCATACAGGAAGCCGGCGAGATAGTCTTCATCCCGAGCGGTTGGCATCATCAGGTTTACAATCTGGTGAGAATCTTCTGAAAACCACAAGCTTTGGAACCCCCACTGTGGATGCTGCTGCTGCAGCTGCCAACATCATTTGGTAGAGTGTGTGTTTTCCTTCTAGGGCCACCGAGAGGAAGATGTCGCCCCTGAGTTCACAAGCTTCAGTCTGCACACCAAAGATTCTGGGCATCGTTTCCTTTGATGCAGCGTTAAACAAATGTGGCTGCTCAGAGTACCTGGTTCGATTTACCCTGATATAAACGAAGTGCAAAAGGGCCAGTTTGTGGCTTAGTAGCTAAGGCAATGGAAATATGAGTTCTAGTCCAGCTGGGTGACTTTTGGCCAATCACCAGGAGACCGAGAATTTTAGTTCCATCTTTGGCATGAAAGCTGGTTGGGTGATTTGGGGCCAATCACCAGGAGAGCGAGAGTTCTAGTGCCGCCTTAGGCATGAAAGCCAACTGGGTGACTTTGTTCCAATCACCAGGAGATGGTGAGTTATCAAGAAACTGGGTGAGACTTGGTCCAATATCATCCAGCCAATGTTTGATTCCTAAGGCAGGACTAGAATTCATTGTCTCCTGGTATTTGGCCCAAAGTCACCCTTTTTATGCCAAAGTTTCAGTCCTAAATTTCCAGCTTGATTCCCCAACTCCCTATCTTCTTAAGAGACCTGATCCACAGTCTGAGTTGAATTCTCTCTTAAACCAACAACCTAATCCTTTTCTGTGATGAAATATTTGACTATTGACGGGCCGGTGAACAGAATTTTCATTCTGGAGCCCAAAGGTGCTTTTCCAAAAGGCAACTGGACTTTCTGGTTTTTCCTTGGGGGCATTTCGCTTCTCATGAGAAGCCAAATATCTTCAAAGAAGAACCAAGAAAGTCCAGTTGCCTCTTGGAAAAGCACCTTTGGGACAACCATGACACGGAGGGCTGAGAATCTCCACAGACATCCTGGAATTCAGTCCCTTAGGTTAGGAGGAGACCAACAGTACCACACACACACACACACACCTCCACCTCATCCCCCTGGGTGTCCCAAGTCGGAGGGATAAATCTTTCCTGTTTCCTACCTCCTCCTAGGAAGACACCATCTCCATCAACCACAACTGGGTGAACGGATGCAACGTGGCCAATATGTGGAGCTTCCTTCAGGATGAACTCGCCGCCGTCCAGCGGGAGATCAAAGAGTGGAAAGAGAGCATGGAAGACTGGCACCTGCAATGTCAGGTAAAAAAAAACAGCAACACCTGGGGAGTTTCTGCATTTCGCCAGGAATCTGGTCCCTGGAATACAGGTAGATATTTTTGAGTGAAACCTGAGTGGAACCCTGTAGCTGTATAGCCTCTCGGCATGAGTGAAAACACAGTTAAGCCTGCAAACCATCCCATTTCTTCTCAGCCGCCTTTGTTCTTCCTTCTGGACGATGTGCTGGGCCTCAGCCTCCCCTCTTCTTCTTCCTCCCCCCCCCCCCCCCCCCCCAGGTGCTGATGAAGTCCTACACTGGCATCGACTACAAAGAATTCTACAACTTCCTGAAGATCATTGCGGAAAATCGCATTTTCGTGCTGGAACACCACCACTCCGAAGATGACTCCTCCAAGCGCTCGTCCAGGGCTGCCCTCTCCAGCCTGGGTATGCTCCACGCGGTATTCGACCTGAAAAGGACCGCAAAAGTCTTGGGCTCCTTGAACGCCAACGAAGAATTCAAGAAGCTCAAACCCGAAGCCCTCTCGCCACCCCCACAGGCTCTCCTGCACCGCCTGAAAGCCGCAATCGACACCGCCCTCCTCTGAAGCCTGAGGTTTTTGATTTGCTAACAGCCTTTCCTTTGCAAGATGGCTGCATGTGAATACCATCTTCTTCTTCTTCTTTTTTCCCCCCTTTCAACTGCCCCTCTTAAACGTTGCCAGCACAAAAATTAATATTGCTGTTATTTTGAGATCAGTGGGCAACGCAGAGGTAAGCTTTAAGATAATTTAAAAAGTAAAGGAGTTCCTATAAGTTTTACAGGTAGTCCTCGGCTTACAACCACAGCTGAACCCAAAATTTCCCCAGACACTTGTTAAGTGAGTATGTACCATTTTACAACTTTTGTCACTGCTGCCGTTGATTTTGCTCACCTAAAGGTCTCAAAAGGGGAATCAAGTGATCCCGTTATAGATCGAGTCAGTTGCCAGGTGTCTGAATTTTGATCACGTGACCATGAGGATGTTGCAGTGGTCATAAAAATGAAAAATGTATGACCACAATTGAGCCCAAAATTTCAGTTCCTAAGTGAGACAGATTTTAGGTGAGTTTGTCACCATTTTACAATTTCTCTTGGCACCGTTGTTAAGTGAATCCCTGCAGTTGTTAAGTTAGCAACCCAATTGTTAAGTGAACCTGGCCTTCCCCAATGACTTTACTCATCAGTAGGTTGCAAAAGGGAATTACGGGACCCCAGGACAGAGCGACCGTCATAAATGCGGGTCAGGTGCCAAAGCGTCTGAATTTTGATCATGATGCTGCAATGGACGTATATGTGAAAAAACGGTCATCAGCCACTTGAACGGTTGCTAAATGAACCGTTGTAAGTCAAGGACTATCTGTACTCCGCTAGTTGTAGATGAATTTAGGGGGTGAACGAAGGAATTTAAGGGGTGGTGGTAGTAGGAAACATTGCTTAAAAAGCAAAGACTCAAATTCGACGGTGGGTGGGGAGTTATAATCCACTTGCTCCCCGAAAACTCACTTCCTGCAGAGTAGGACTACAGTACTCTTCAAGTTGCTGCTACTTACTGAGTTTAAATCCGACCGAATCGAACACGGCAGAACTTAATTAATAATAATAATAAATATTTATTTCTTAGCCGCACCCTCTCCCGAAGGACTCGGGGCGGCGTACAATGAAACATATGAAATAAATATGTGGACAAAACAAACATATAACAGAGACATATACCGAGACATACACAAGGAGGAGGTCGGCTGATAAATAAAACAATTAAAATACAGTATTTAAAAACCACCTAGATAATTAAATATAATTAAAATACCCAGTAAAAACCCGTCAGGAGCGATATGGTTAGATCAAAGTTGAGCCAGGCCAGCTGCTTGGAAAAGGTGGGTCTTAAGCTTAATACGAAAGGAGCGGAGGTCAGAGGTATTCCTAATATCCGGGGGGAGGTCATTCCACAGGGCTGGGCCCGCCACAGAGAAGGCTCTACTCCTAGGTGCCGCCCCCCGACACTGTCTAGTGGACGGCACCTGGAGGAGGCCCTCTCTGTGCGAGCGGATTGGTCGCAGGGATGTATGGGGCAGAATACGATCCCGCAAGTAACTAGGTCCTGAGCCATGGAGCGCTTTAAAGATTATTATCAAAACCTTGAAACGCACCCGATAGACCACAGGAAGCCAGTGCAGCTCGCGCAAGAACGGTGTCACATGGGAGTACCTAGTACTCCCCATAATTACCCGCGCGGCTGCGTTCTGGACCAACTGTAGCCTCCGGGTGCATTTCAAGGGAAGCCCCATGTAGAGAGCGTTACAGTAGTCCAAGCGGGACGTCACCAGCGCATGAGTGACTGCGTAAGGCGTCCCGGTCCAGTAGGGGGCGCAATTGGCGCACCAGGCGAACCTGGTGGAACGCCCCCCTTGCCACGGCTGTCACATGGTCATCCATGGACAGCCGGGCATCCAGGAGGACGCCCAAATTGCGCGCCCGCTCCACGGGGGCAAGTTGGATGCCCCCAATGGCCAATGATGGAATTAATTGGCTGAACCGGGGAGCCGGTACCCACAGCCACTCCCTCTTGGAGGGGTTGAGCTTGAGTCGGTTGTCATCCATCCAGACCCGTACGGCTTCCACACACCGGGACATCACTTCGATGGCCTCGTTGGGGTGGTTCGGGGTGGAAAAGTACAGCTGAGTATCATCAGCGTACAGATGGTATCCCACCCCGAAACCACGGATGATCTCACCCAGCGGCTTCATATATGTGTTGAACAGGAGTGGCGAGAGGACCGACCCCTGTGGCACCCCACAGGTAAGGGGGCACAGAGTCAACCTCTCTTCTCCTGCCAACACACGCTGCGTCCGGTCAGAAAGGTAGGAGCCGAACCACCGCTCGATTTATTCTGAATAAATCTCTCTATATAGAAGCTTATATTTATCCCGGCACCTCTGCTTCGTTTGATTCTTTGGGCCGGCGGGAAAGAACCTTAAGGTGGAGCGCTCAGACGAGAAAAGAAAGAAAGGGGGGGGGGAAATCATCACATATTTGTTGCTTGAAGCCATTTCTTTCCTCGGTTGGCGCTGTGTGAATGCGAGAGAGCAGTTATGGATTTTCAGCTCAGGCACAGCACATCAATTCTTCAGGGACTGGACGAAGGTTGTGGTGGGTCTTAGCTGGCTCAAGTTTGGCCAGTGGACAAGGGCGAGTGTCCACCTTTCCTTACTAAGCCATGTTCGCTTTCTTCCCTTCAAGGGCTGCTTCTCACCTTGCCTTCCTGCTTTTGAGTTCAAGACGCTTTCAGAATCAGCCGGGGGGGAGGGGGTTGTAGGGTGGTTTTTACCCCCTTCAATTTTTTTTTAAACCGAGATATCCTGAAATCCTTCTCAGTGTCCTCCAGGCCTGGAGCAGAACCATCCCTGGTGAATTCAAGAGACGAGGAGGACAAAGAACATCGAATCGATGGGTTGCAAGGGACCTTGGAGGTCCTCTAGTCCAACCCCCAAGGAACAAAAGCTTGGACTGGAGCAACGAAGGACTTTTCTCAGAGACCCGTCGTCCTCTCTTCCTCCTTGGTCAGATGTGATGGGTGAACATGGAGACTGCTCAAGCTATGAGTGGGGGGTGGGGGGGCGGACCACTTGGAGATTGGAGGATGCGGTCTTTCAAACAGGGGAAACAGACTAAATCTCCGTGTGTTAACCCACCACAGTTGCTCGGAGGGAGGGTGTCCCTTCTTTTAAAAAAGGACAGCACAAAATTGAGAGTACATTTTGGGAATGACCCATGGTGTCCTCTGGGTTGGGCGGTTTTCTTCGAGACATTTGATGACCCAACTAGGTAACATCATCAGGGCTAGAAGGAATTGCATAAGAAGGAAGGAATACTTGGTGCTCTCTAAGCGTGGTTGTTTTGTTCTAGACATTTCATGAACAAACTAGGTAACATCATCAGTGCTGGAAGGGAAAGGATTGTGTGGAGAAGAGGAAGGGCGGGGGGGGGGGGCTGTCTTGAAACGTCTGCAAGAAATTCCTCAAGCTCAGAGGACACCAAAGACCCCCCAGAGTCCTCTTCTGTGCAAACCCCCCCCTCCTCCTAGCACTTGATGTTATGTAGTTGGGTCATAAAAAGTCAGCAAGAAAGCTCAGATAGCACCTACTGTACAGTTCACCACCTCCACTTCCTTTTCCTACTCCATCCCTTCCTCTCCACAAACTCCCCTCCCTTCTAGCACTGATGACGTTACCTAGTTGGGTCATGAAACGTCTGCGAGAATACCCACCAAGGACCCCACATTTCAACCCTAAGCATAGTTATAAGATACAAGCTTCTATGTGACGGCTAAGCGTAACTAGTCCATATGCCATAAGGGCTCAAAACTACTCATAGGATGTCCCTTTGGGGGTGTCTGTAGGAAGCACCCCAACTCTAAGAGGCTTCCTTCTGAATGGGGTCTGGCTGGGATCTGGTCTTCCTCTTAGCTGTAGCCCATTAAATGTCCTCTTCGACCTTCTCTGGTGGGGGCCTGTTTTAACCCTCAGCAGAAGTGGACTCAGACACCCCCCTCCAAGTGTTTTTCCAGAGTATCTGGAGATCTTTATAAAATTGCACTTTGAGAAAAAAGGAGATAATAAATGAATTAAACGTTCTTGGTTTCTCGTCTTTTCAATCAGTCGCTCTTGAGCTGGGGTGAAAATGCTACAGAGTGAAAAGAAGGTTACGTGTAAAACCATGGTTACTCAACCTTGGCAAACTTAAGATGGGTGGACTTCAACTCCTGGAATTGCCCTCCTTCTGTCCCATTTTTCCTCCCTCCTTTCCACTGCTCCCTCCTTACTTAATTCTTAACTCTTTTCTTTTATTTTTTTCTTACACTCAATTCCTCTTTTCCTTCCTTCCTTTTTCTCCCTTACACTCACTCCTTTTTAACACTCAGTTCCCCCCTTCCTTTTCCTTCTTTCCTGCCTCTTTTTCTTTCCTCCTTCCTTCTTACTTTTTTGTTTTTTCTTACATTCAGCTCCTCCCTTTCCCTCCTCCCTTCCTTTCTTCCCTTCTTTTGTTCTTTTTCTCCCACTCAGTTCCTCCCTCTTTTCCTTCCTTCCTTCCTTTTTCCTTATGCTCAGTCCCTCCCTTCTGTATAATCTCTCCTCTTTTCCTCCCCTCCCCACAGAACAACAATGCCTCCAGAATTAAATGTCACTATGCATCAGGACCTATTGTACTTATCTCAAATTGTGTCCACCTTTTATCTGATGTATTGCATAGACAAGGTCACGAGTGAGAACACGTTAGGCAATTTATTAATTTTTATTTTTTAAAAATAAAACCCAGTCAATAATTCTACAAAAGACCAGAATTTCCTCTGGAGTCAATTAGGAAGAATTAGAGTACGGCTGGCCAGTTATCTACCTGGTACTCGAGAGAAGTCAACCGTGGAGAAAAACAAGCTAAATGCTTGTCACATTAAACTTGCTCTGTTCCCCAAAACCAAAATCTTAAAAAACAAAACAAAACAGAATTTAGCATCCATTAAAAACGTCAGTTGTAGAAAATCTCTTTGCAACTTCATAACTTAAAGTTTTTCCCCCCTCACTGGTGGATCATTTCAAGATCCTTAGCTCCCTCCATCCGTAGGATCACGCTCCTTCCGTTTTAATTTAAGCATCAAGGGGTGTTAAAATAGGACGTATAAAAAAAGATTTTTGCCCTCAATGGGCTGCAGCTCTCAAGAGAAATGTTTTAAGCTGTTAAAAAGGATGGGATTTTCCAGATTGACCAGCAAAAATACATCCACGAGACATAAGCAGAAGGTAAAGTGCAAAGAACACAGGAAAAAACACTACACAGGTAGTCCTCGACTTACAACAGTTCTATTAGTGACCTTTCAAAGTTACAATGGCACTGAAAAAATGATTTATGATTGTTCTTCACAGTTACGACGGTCACAGTGTCACCTTTTGTGACCTGATCAGAAAAGTCAATGGGAGGCATTGGATTCACTTAATGACTGGGTGACTAACTTAACTACTGCAATGATTCGCTTAACAACTGTGGCAGGAAAGTTCATAAAATGGGGCAAAACTCACTTAAATGTCTCACTTTAAGTATTTTGGGCTCAATTATGGTTGTATGTCAAGGACTACCTATATTGAATCTCCTTACAGAAGTTCTCACTTAATGACCGTTCCAGTGGACTCTCCTGAGGTCATCCAATCGCACTGCAGGAACTTGGGAACTGGTTTACCTTTAGGAACAGTTACATGCGCAATATAATTAATGATTTTTTTTAAAAAAAGTTATACTTATTAAATTTACTAAACATAGTCATTTTCTAAACTTATTGAATTTACTAGGTTTATTTTTGTAGTCCAAATTTATGGAATTTATTTCCTTATCACGTTTTACCTCCCAAGTTTATTTATAGAACGCATTTACTTCTATTAAATTTTATTTGTTGAATTTTTATTTCAGTGAATTAAGTGCAGCTGTTCAATTAATACCATGGTCGTTAAGCGAATACAGCTTCCCCATCGACTGTGCTTGTCAGAAAGTCGCAAAAAGGGATCATGCGACGAACCTACCCCCACCCCACCCCCACCCCAGGGCACTGCCACCGTCGTAAATATGAAAAAGTTGCCGAGCATTCTGATTTTTGAACACATGCAGCAGTTGTATAGAAAGTTAGCACCCACCCTTCTAGAATATTTAAATACTTTTAGAAATATTTTAAAAATATTAATATTATATTTCCCAAAAAGAGAAGTGGAGAAACATGTTTCTTTTTTCCCCTTAAAAGACAGAAAGCAGACTCAATCTCCCTCCCTGCAGCATTTTCTTCCCTATAGGGAAGAAAATGGTAAGTGAGCACCTGTCTACCCTAGACGAGTTCAAATCACCAGGACTGGAGGGATTACACCCAGGTTTCTGAAGGAACAAGCAGACGAGATCTCAGAACCACTGAATTATATCTTTCAGAGATCCTGGAACACCGGGGAACTACCAGAGGACTGGAAAAGAGCTGATGTGGTTCCCATCTTCAAAAAAGGGAAAAAAACAGATCCAGGAAACTATAGACCTATCAGCCTGACCTCAATACCAGGAAAGATTCTGGAAAAAATAATCAAGCAACGAATTTGCAAACACCTTGAAGCAAACAAAGTAATAGCCAAAAGCCAACATGGATTTGTCAAAAACAGATCATGCCAGACTAATCTTATTGCATTCTTTGATAATGTGACAAAATTAGTGGACCAGAGGAATGCCATCAATATAGTTTACTTGGACTTCAGTAAGGCATTTGATAAGGTAGACCATAACCTACTACTAGATAAAGTAGAAGAATGTGGCTTAGACAGCATCACCACCAGATGGATTCGTAACTGGCTGACCAACCGCACTCAACGTGTAGTTCTCAATGGAACTGCATCTACATGGAGGGAAGTATGCAGTGGAGTACCCCAAGGCTCTGTTTTAGGCCCAGTACTCTTCAACATCTTCATCAATGATTTGGATGAGGGAATAAATGGGGAACTCATCAAATTTGCAGATGACACCAAGCTGACAGGAATAGCCAACACTCCAGAAGATAGGCTTAGGATACAGAAGGATCTTGACAAACTTGAACATTGGGCACTATCTAATAAAATGAAATTCAATGGTGAAAAGAGTAAGGTTCTACACTTAGGCAAGAAAAATGGAATGCACAGGTACAGTATAGGTGGTACCTTGCTCAGTAGTAGTAACTGTGAAAGGGATCTTGGAGTCCTAGTGGACAACCATTTAAATATGAGCCAGCCGAGTGCAGAGAAGAGCAAGAAAGAGGATTAGAGGACTGGAGACTAAAACATATGAAGATCGGTTGCAGGAACTAGGTATGTTTAGCTTAAGAGAAAGAAGGACTAGGGGAGACATGATAGCATTGTTCCAATATCTCAGAGGTTGCCACAAAGAAGAGGGAGTCAAACTATTCTCCAAGGCACCTGAGGGTAGAACAAGAAGCAATGGGTGGAAACTAATCAAGGAGAGAAGCAACTTAGAACTGAGGAGAAATTTCCTGACAGTGAGAACAATTAATCAGTGGAACAGAAGTTGCCTCCAGAAGCTGTGAATGCCCCAACACTGGAAGTCTTTAAGAAGATGTTGGATAGCCATTTGTCTGGAACGGTATAGGGTTTCCTGCCTAGGCAGGGGGTTGGACTAGAAGACCTCCAAGGTCCCTTCCAACTCTACTATTGTATTGTATTGTATTGTATATATTTTTGTGCCCATTGAAAAAGATTGAGCCAGCCTTTCTACAGGTGACCCTTGGAGCCATGTCGGTGGGCACGCGAGCTCAGCTCCGATTTTCTGGACTCCTGGGCCCACCAGAAGTCGGGAAACAGTCTGTTTGTGGCTTCTAGGGGGTGGGAAAGGCGATTTTCACTCTCCCCAGGCTGCTAGAAAGGCTCTGGAGCCTGGGGAGAGCGCAAAACAGGTACACCATCGCATCCCAAAAGCGGGGAGAGTGCAGGGGGGGGGGGGAAAATCATGTGTGCATGCACGAGGACGGTGCATAGAATTATGGATGTGGGCATACCCAGGCAAGACCCCCTGCGCTCTCCCCGCTTTTGGCACGCGATGGCAAAAAATTTAGCCATCATTGGACCAAGACCCCCCAGCACGTAATAGGATTAACCCACTAGCAGCAGAGCTCACTACATTGGCCAATTTCCTTAAGGACATTGCATCAGAGTCCAAGCTTCAACCAAAATTAAGCTCAGACAAACATGACCCCTACATGGCCCCATGGGAATCAGAGAACAGCCAAATAGAATACATGTTCTTGCACAGGAACAGGAAGCTCAAGTTCAAAGCCCAAGAGAAGGTATAAAAGCCCTCCACTCTCAACTCCATGTGGTCAGCTGCCCAGAACCATGGGCTTGGTGATTCTGCTTCATCGTTAAACCATCTTTCCAATCAGCCTCCATGTTTACAGAGTCTTTCTCCTGGCTTGGAACCGATATCCAGATGGGATATTTCTCCCAACAGTCGTTAAGTGTGAAAAATGTTCATAAGTCACTGTCGCAACTTTGAACAGTCACTAAATGAACTGTTGTACACCAAGGACCACCTGTAGCCTGCCTTACCCTATCTTTTTCCTGTCAATTTCAAACAAGCTCCAGTCATTGATTCAACTTTGAAGAAATTGACAGTACCCCTAAAACAGGGGTGTCCAAACTTGGGAACTTTAAGACTTGTGGACTTCAACTCCCAGAATTCCCCAGCTGGCTGGGGAATTCTGGGAGTTGAAGTCCACAAGTCTTAAAGTTCCCAAGTTTGGACACCCCTGCCCTAAAAGAATGAACAATACTTCCCATAGGAAAGACCAATATTAATTTTTTAAAAAATAAAACAACAGCAGCAACTACTACATCCAGTCCAGTTTCTGGGCATGATCAGAATAAATTCTCCAACTGCTATTGGCTGTTGATGATGGGTTGTGTAGTCTTTCAGGAGTCACGCCCCGTTCAAGGTAGTCTTATCTCCTGGATAAGCTGGTAGCAGGACTAAAAGAGAAGAAGGAGAGTTGAGTTTGAAGATTAAACACTTAAAAAAAAAACACCTTGCATTTGTTGTGTTTCTTCCCTTAAGATAATCTTCCCTCTCCCATCACCCCATAAATGTTGAGGAAAAAAAAGCTCCAGCAGCTGACTCAACATCAGAAAAAGTTTGAATTTTACCATCTGCTAAAATTGATCTTTTCAGGAAAATATTACAAACTGAGTTTAAAAGCTTCAAACTCAATCTATCGATATAGCAAATGAGGTTTTTTTTTTCTCAGAGGAAGAGTTATAAGTCCAGCTCAGCTGTAGATGAAGAAGGATGCCATTGCAGATACAAGGGAAGGCAAGGGAAGGATCTTTCCTTCCTTCCTTCCTCCTTCCCTTCTTCCCACCTTCAATGTCTCCCTCTCTCCTTCCTTTCTTTCCTTCCTTCCTTTCCTTCCTTCCTTTCCTTCCTTCCTTCCTTTCTTCCCTTTCTTTCTTTCTTCCTTTCCTTCCTTCCTTCCCTTCTCCCTCCCTTCCTTCCTTCCCTCTTCCTTCCTTCCCTTCCCCTTCCTTTCTTCCCTTCTTTACTTTCCATCTTTCCCCTTCCTTCCTTCCTTCCTACCTTTCCCCTTTCCTTCCCTCCTTTCTTCTTTTTCTTTCTGCTCTTTTCATCCTTTTGTTATTTCCTTCCTCCCTCCCTCCTTACCTCTAGTGCTGTCAGGAGGAAGTCATGCTTTCCACCATTTGTTGGATCCATCAGATCTCTGATCAAGTGAATTTCTGCTCCCAGATGTTGGATGCTACAACAGAGGAAGATCTTATGTCAGAACAGGAAGGCAGGTAACAGTCAGGTTGGGTGTCTGCAGAGTCAGGAGTGGTATGAACAACAATCTTGACTATACTGTGTAGAAGCTTATGAGTATGGGTTGGTCTGGGAAGAGGAGGGGGGAGGAAGAAAAGGGAGGGGGAATAGGAAAAATGTTGTGTCCTTGGTGCTCTCTGAGCTTGGTGGTTTTCTTGCAGATATTTCATTTTCCAACTAGGGAACATCCTCAAGAAATGAATGAATGAATGAATGAATGAAGGAAGGAAGGAAGGAAGGAAGGAAGGAAGGAAGGAAGGAAGGAAGGAAGGAAGGAAGGACTGGGGGGTCCTTGATGTACTCTCTGAACTGGGTGGTTTTCTTGCAGATATTTAATGATCCAACTAGGGAACATCCTCAAGAAATGAATGAATGAATGAATGAATGAATGAATGAATGAATGAAGGAAGGAAGGAAGGAAGGAAGGAAGGAAGGAAGGAAGGAAGGAAGGTGGGAGGAGGAAGAAAGGAAGGACTGGGGGGTCCTGGTGTGCTGGGTGGTTTTCTTGCAGATATTTCATGATCCAACTAGGGAACATCCTCAAGAAATGAAGGAAGGAAGGAAGGAAGGAAGGAAGGAAGGAAGGAAGGAAGGAAGGAAGGAAGGAAGGAAGGAAGGACTGGGGGGTCCTTGATGTACTCTCTGAACTGGGTGGTTTTCTTGCAGATATTTAATGATCCAACTAGGGAACATCCTCAAGAAATGAATGAATGAATGAAGGAAGGAAGGAAGGAAGGAAGGAAGGAAGGAAGGAAGGAAGGTGGGAGGAGGAAGAAAGGAAGGACTGGGGGGTCCTGGTGTGCTGGGTGGTTTTCTTGCAGATATTTCATGATCCAACTAGGGAACATCCTCAAGAAATGAAGGAAGGAAGGAAGGAAGGAAGGAAGGAAGGAAGGAAGGAAGGAAGGAGAGGAAGGAAGGACTGGGGGATCCTTGGTGTGCTCTCTGAGCTGGGTGGTTTTTTTGCAGATGTTTCAAGACCCAACTAGGGAACCTCATCAGGGCTAAAAGGGAGGGCAGGGTTTGAAGAGAGGAGGAGGAGGAGGAGGAGGAAGAGGAGGAGGAGGAGGAGGACGATGACTGAGGGTTTCTTGATGCTCACTGAGCTTGGTGATTTTCTTGCAGATATTTCATGACCCAACTGGCCAACTATCAGTGCTAGAGGGGAGAGGGGTTTGTCAAGAGGAGGAAGAGGAAGAGCAGAAAAGAAGGAAGGAGGAGGAGGGAGGAGGAGGAGAAAAAAATAAAAACGGGGGAGGAGGACTGTGGGGTCCTGTGTGTTCCATGAGCTTGGTGATTTTCTTGCAGATGTTTCATGACCCAACTAGGGAACATCATCAATGCTGGAAGGGAGTGAGGGTTTTAGAGAGGAAGAGGAGGAGGACTGTGCGGGGTCCTTGGTCACTGGCCTGTCAGGTGTGCATCGGCGTCTCCCCCTGCAATCCACAGAAGCTCTCCTCACCTGGCCCTTGTGACCACGTAGGTGAGCAGTGGCAGTAAATCGTCCATAGACAGGTTACATTCCTTCCCCAAAAGTTGGTTTATCGTTTCCTCGATCTCCTCGTACGTCTTCTGGAGAATGTCCAGTTTTTCCTGGGGGTCCAAAGTAGCCCTACAAGGGGGAGCAGGGGGTGAACAGAGATGCGAGACTCCCAATTCAATGAAATCCCAGGGAAGCTAAAAGCTGATATGAGCTGCACAAGGGACAATTTTTTTGAGAATGATTTCTCAAAAGAACAGGAATCCCATTGACCAGTAGTCCTCAATTTACGGCTGGTTGTTTATCAATGACCATTCTAAGCTATGACAAATCGCCCAATAGTATTTTGAGACCTGGATTCAAATTTCAGACAGCTGACCCTCTGGTCACATGATTGTGTTTGAGATAATCAGCGAACAGCCTGCATTTATAGCCATTGGTACTCTTTGAACAGTCACTAAATGAACGGCCATAAGTCAAGGACTATTTGTATCCTCATTCAGTGAGAGTGCTACCCCAGGTTAGGGTGAGAGTTAGGATTAGAGTGAAGGTGAGGTTAGGGTTAGGGGGAGGATTAACGTGAGGGTGAGAGTTAGGGTGAGGGTGAAGGTGAGGGTTAGAGTGAAGGTGAGATTAGGGTGAGGGTGAGGGTGAAGGTTAGGGTGAGGGTGAGGGTTAGAGTGAAGATGAGATTAGGGTGAGGGTGAAGGTGAGGGTTAGAGTGAAGGTGAGGTTAGGGTTAGGGTGAGGATTAGAGTGAGGGTGAGAGTTAGGGTGAGGGTGAAGGTTAGGGTTAGAATGAAGATGAGATTAGGGTGAGGGTTAGGGTGAAGGTGAGAGTGAGGATTGGAGTGAAGGTGAGGTTAGGGTTAGGGTGAAGATTAGGGTGAGAGTTAGGGTGAGGGTGAGGGTTAGAGTGAAGGTGAGGTTAGGGTGAGGGTGAGGGTTAGAGTGAAGGTGAGGTTAGGGTGAGGATTAGGGTGAGAGTTAGGGTGAGGGTGAGGGTTAGGGTTAGAATGAAGATGAGATTAGGGTTAGGGTGAGGGTTAGGGTGAAGGTGAGGGTGAGGGTTGGAGTGAAGGTGAAGTTAGGGTTAGGGTGAGGATTAGGGTGAGGGTTACAGTGAGGGTTAGGGTTAGGGCAACTGGACCTTGCTTTTTCTGTGAAGACCTTTAGCTTCCCATCCAAGAAGCTTCTTCATCTCTGACTGGATGGTGGGGAATGGAAGGATTTGTTTGTTTGTTTGTTTGTTTGTTTTATTGGATTTATATGCCGCCCTTCTCCCAAAGGACTCAGGGCGGCGTGCAGCATTAAAAAACACATATTACAAAACTTAAAAGAAAATTAGAAACAATCCAAGAAACAAACCGAATTAATATAACACTAACATTTAAAAAATGAGATAAAATTAACAGGCCAGGCCTGCTTGCTGGAAAAGCCAACTTTTTAGGGTGCGTCGGAAGGACCGAAGGTCAGGGATTATGCAAAGCTCCGGGGGGAGCTCATTCCAGAGGGAAGGGGCTCCCACAGAGAAGGCTCTCCCCTTGGGGGTCGCCAGCTGACACTATCTGGCCGACAGCACCCTGAGGAGGCCAACTCTGTGGGATCGCACTGGACGGTGGGGGGCTACTGGTGGCAGTAGGTGGTCTCGCAGGTACCCTGGGCCTAAGCCATGGAGCGCTTTAAAGGTCATAATTAATACCTTGAATCGCACCCAGAAAACAACCGGCAACCAGTGCAGGCCGCCTAAAAGGGGTGTAACATGGGAGCACCTAGGTATCCCCATGAAAACCCGCGCGGCTGCATTCTGGACCAGCTGAAGCCTCCGGGTGCTTTTCAAGGGCAGCCCCATGTAGAGAGCGTTGCAGTAGTCCAGGCGAGAAAGGACGAGGGCGTGAGTGACTGTGCACAGAGCATCCCGATCCAGGAAGGGGCGTAACTGACGTACCAGGCGAACCTGTTAAAAGCCCCCCCTGGTCACGGCCGTCAGGTGTTCTTCTAAACTAAGCCGCGTATCCAGGAGGACTCCCAGATTGCGAGCCTTCTCTGAGGGGGCTAAAATTTCTCCCCCTATCGTCAAAGATGGAAGAAGATGTACAAATCGGGATGACGGAAACCACAGCCACTCAGTCTTGGAGGGATTGAGCTTGAGAAGCTTGAGGAAATGATCAGACCATGACAAGGGTTGAATAGAAATATCCCTTAAATCTAGATCATTCATCCACTGCCCAGAGACAAAAATCAGGTCGAGCGTGTGTCCCCTATTATGGGTGGGTTCTTGAATTAACTGAGTTAGGTCCATAGCTGTCATGGAAGCCATGAACTCCCGAGCTGACTCGGATGTCTCGCCAATGGAAGGGAGATTGAAATCCCCCAGGACCATGAGCCTGGGGAAATCAACTGACAATCCAGCTAACACATTTAGCAGCTCCGGCAGGGCCGATGAAACGTAGCAGGGAGACAGGTACGTAACAAAAAGGCCCACCTGAACTCCAAGGCCCCATTTCACAAAAAGGGACTCACACCCGCCTATCTGAGGTATAGTGACCTCCTGAGGTCTGAGACTTTCCCTGATAACCCCCCACCCACCCCCCGCCCCTGCCCTGGGCTCTCGGCTGGTGAAACGCCTGGAAGCCTGGTGGGCATAGTTCACTAAAGGGAACAACCCCTCATGGCCCAACCAGGTCTCCGTAATGCACGCCAGGTCCGCTCTCCCCTCTTGTATGAGGTCGTAAATGAGGGGAGCCTTATGCACCACGGACCTGGCGTTAAGCGACACCAGCCAGAGACCAGGGTCCTGTAATCCCGAGCACCCAGGGGTGCGAGAAGGGCAATGAGGGTCGGAATGCGTGATCGCTCTTAAACAGCGAACCCGCATCCCCCGAACATAATTTGGCCCTCGGCCCCCATCATATCTGCCTCTCACACAAACAGTAGAGATGGTAACCCCCCCCCCCCAATGGAATGGCTTAATGCTCAACTTCAACGACTCCAACAGCCAAGCTCCGTCCACGCCAGCCGCACTCATATCCGTCGCCAGGGCCGCATTCCATTGACCCAGTCCATAGTGTCACAGGAGGAGGGGCCAAATGGCATAGTACGGTGGCCCAGGCAATGGCGGTGATACCGGAGGGGGCCACAACGAAGGACCCCACCCACTCCAACCGTGCCCACGCCAACTACCGAAGCAATCTTCCGCTGGCGTCAATATCCATGCCAGCTGCCTCAGCCACTCCCCGCTGATCCAATCTATCAGGTCCATAAGCGAGGTGGAGGGGGGGAGCAACCGGGATAACACCACGCTGTGGGGAGCGGCAGCTGCAGAGACCCCAGGCCGGGCGTCCCACCACACCCGCTGACCACACCCACGCCGGAATTTATACTCCTTGCAGACAGCTGGTTATTTGCATCCTTTTAGCAAGTTGTTGAGGCCATTTGGAGGTTTTTCTGTCTTCTCAGGGTCACCTGAGTGGTGCAAATGGGAGTGGAGGCTTCTTGGAACAGCTGAACATCCAGCAGAAAGCACAACACAACTCCACAACACAATCCTCTCAGCAGACCAACTTCCAAGTGGCCTCAACGGCTCTCTAAAAGGAGGCAAATGACCAGCTTTGTCTGCAAGGACTTTAAATCCTTCCATTCCCCACCATCCAGTCAGAGCCGAAGAAGCTTCTTGGATGATAAGCAAAACGTCTTCAAAAGAAAAAAACCAGAAGGTCCAGTTGTCTCCTGAAAAAAAGCACCTAACCCTAACCATGCCCTGGATGACGGAGAACAGACGTTGGGCTCAATTGTCGTCATAAGTTGAGGACTCTCTGTATTATGAAGTTAAGATCAAAAGAACTTTGGTTGATACTTACATCAGCTTCTGCAGGCATTCGGTGGCGGAGAGAAAGCAATGATCCTTCACCAGTGACTGCCTCTTTAAAGAAAGAACACCGCAAGGGGGTTAGCACCCCTGGGGGTATTTGGGGACACCCCAACCTAAGGTTTCTGGGGTGTCCAAAACATCCTATATCCAAACAGGAGTATTTAATTCATGCGAAGGTGAGGCAAACATGCAGGCATAAGACGTGTGCGGGGTATCTGACCGGGACTCGAACCCGCACGAGGACTTACTTACTTGGTTACTGGTGAGGGTAAGGTCTTTCAGGGGCCAGAAGTCTCTGCAAGGAGAAGGGGAAGGAGGTGAGAGACTTTTTCAGAGAGGGGGGAGAGGAGAAGATCAGATTGCAACTGGGGAGCAGCACCTGCTCCAAGGACGAAATTGGAAGAATTTCGTGGGGGAGTGGGGGAGAGAAGAAAGGAAAGAAGAGAGGGAGGAAGGGAGGGAGGATGGATGGAGGGAAGAAAGGAAGAGTGGGAGAGAGGAGACGGAGACAAGCGGGGAAGGAAGAAGGGAGGGGGGGAAGAAAAGAAGAGTGAGAGAGAGGAAATGTAGTCAAGGAGAAAGGAAGAAGGGAGGAAGGAAGAAGGGAGGGAGGAAGGAGGAAAGTGTTGGAGGGAGGAAAGAAGAGATGTAGGAGGGAGGGAAGAACGTGAGAGAGGAAACAGAAAAGCAAGGAAGGGAGGAAGGGAAGAAAGGAAGAGCAGGAGAGAGGAAACAGAGACAGAGAGGAAGGAAAGACGAGGGAGAGAGGAAAGCATAAGAGGGAAGAAAGGAGGGAAGGAAGAGAGAGAGGGAGGGAATTATGGAGAGAAGAAAGGGAGAGAGAAAACAGAGAGGAAGGAAAGAAGGGAGGAGGGAGGGAGGGACGAAGGAAAACATTAGAAGGAGGAAAGAAGAGAGGGAGGGAGGGTGGAAGGAAGAAAGGGAAAGTGGGAGAGGAAAGAGAGACAAGGGAGGGAGGAAGAAGAGGGGGGGAAAGCAGGGAAAGGAAAGGGTTAGACGGAGGAAAGAAGAAAGGAGGGAAGGAAGAGAGAGGGAGGGAGGGAATGACCATGGAGAGAAGAAAGGGAGAGAAGAAATCGAGACAGGACGGAAAGAAGAGAGTGTGGGAGGAAGAGAGTATGGAGGGAAGAATGGGAGAGTGGGAGAGAGGAAACAGACAGAGAGGAAGGAAAGAAGGGAGGAGGGAGGGAGGAAAGGAGAGAGGGAGTGAGGATGGAGGGAAGAAAGAATGTGGGAGAGGAAAGAGACAAGGGAGGAAGGAAGAAGAGGGAGGAAAGGGGAAAGGAGGGAGAGAGGAAAGGGTGAGAGGAAGGAAAGAAGAAAGGGAGGGAGGGAAGGAGAGAAGGAGCATGGAGAGAAGAAAGGGAGAGAAGAAACGGAGACAGGGAGAAAGGAAAGAAGAAAGGGAGGAGGAAGGGAAGAGGAAAGGAAAGCATAAGAGGAAAGAAAGAAGGAAGGAAGGAGAGGAGAGAGGAAATGGAAACAGAGGAAGGAAAGAGGAGAGGGAGGAAAGAGGAGAAACGGAGGGAGGAAGGGAAGGTTAAGAGGGAGAGAAGGGAGGGCAGGTGGGAGGAAGGAAGGAAGGGCACAAAAAGAGAAAGAAAGGGGAAGGAGAGAGAGGGGGGGGAAGGAAGGAAGGACGGAGAGAGGAAAGAAAGGAGGGAGGGAAGAAAGGAGGGAGGGGCCTTTCTGAGACCCCCACTCACTTCTGCACATCCAGGTACTCCAGCAGGGCCGTGTCGGAGAAGCAACTGAGGCTGATGATTCCCTGGCAGTAATCCCCGTCCTGCTTCTCGTGGGCGACCAGGTAGAGCATCAGGAGATCCGGGTAGAAGTAAGGGAGGATGAGAGGTAGAATGACGGCAGCTCCTTCCACGCCCCTAATCCGAGGGAGAGCAACAAACCCCATCATTCCCCGCCTCTTTCATCTCGTAACAGCAAAGCCCTCTTGACCGCAACACTGACACGTTCACTGCTACTGAGGTCTGGGTTCAAATCCAACATCATCTATGGAAACTCGGCGGATTACTCCGGTGAGTTAATTAGACCGGCCCACCTCGTAGGGTTGTTGTACAGAACAAAAAGTATATTAAAATATTAGGCATTGCCACCATCATCCCCCAAACGGAAGGCAAAATCTACAGAAAGTTCTCGACTTACAAGAGTTCGTTTAATGACCATTACAAATTACAACTCATGACCGTTTGTTTTTTTACACTTACGACCATGGTCAAATGATCCAAATTCAGATGCTTGGCAACTGACTCATATTTATGACGGCTGCAGTGTCCCAGAGTCATCTAATCTCCTTTTGCGACCATCTGACAAGCAAAATCAATAGGGGAAAGCCAGATTCGCTTAACAACCACGTGACTAGCTTAACAACTGCAGTGATTCACTTAACAACTCTGGCAAGGTAGGTCATAAATAGGGCAAAACTCATTAAATGCCTTGCTTAGCAATGGAAATGTTAGGCTCAATTGTGGCCGTAAGTCGAGGACTAGCTGTAAGTCAAAAGAAACAAGCACACCAGTGAATCTGGAAGGCTCAAATCACGAAAATATAAGATTTCAACTATTTTTTAATGGGGAACAAAACTGAAGCAGCAGCCAGACAAAGCAACTGATATTTTTCATATTGTCATCCACAAAATTTTGGAAATGCATCAGCATGTCCAGGAATGAATCTTGGTCTTTAAGCATTTGAAATTGAATATGTGAATTTGTACAACATGGTTTATGTCTTGGTATTAAACGAGCACCAAAGGACTGTGGCTTAGGTAACAATCCATGATTCGAACAATCAAGGGCTTAACCGAGTTTTATATCTATACCTTTTTTCTGTGTTTTGGGGGGATTTGAAGCTTTTGACCTTGAAAGCAAGTTGCAACAAGCCTCTACAAGACAAGAAATGTAAAAGAGACCGTTAGAAGACAATAGGAAATTTAATATAATATAATATATAATATAATAGTAGAGTCGGAAGGGACCTTGGAGGTCTTCTAGTCCAACCCCCTGCCTAGGCAGGAAACCCTATACCGTTTCAGACAAATGGCTATCCAACATCTTCTTAAAGACTTCCAGTGTTGGGGCATTCACAACTTCTGGAGGCAACTTCTGTTCCACTGATTCATTGTTCTAACTGTCAGGAAGTTTCTCCTCAGTTCTAAGTTGCTTCTCTCCTTGATTAGTTTCCACCCATTGCTTCTTGTTCTACCCTCAGGTGCCTTGGAGAATAGTTTGACTCCCTCTTCTTTGGGGCAGCCCCTGAGATATTGGAAGACTGCTATCATGTCTCCCCTAGTCCTTCTTTCTATTAAACTAGACATACCCAGTTCCTGCAACCGTTCTTCATATGTTTTAGCCTCCAGTCCCCTAATCATCTTTTTTGCTCTTCTCTGCACTCTTTCTAGAGTCTGTGTTGGCTTTTTTGGCAGCTGCTGCACACGGCTGGCTCATACTTAAATGGTTGTCCACTAGGACTCCAAGATCCCTTCTCACAGTTACTACTATTGAGCAAAGTATCATTCTATACTGTACCTGTACATTCCGTTTTTGTTGCCTAAATGTAGAACCTTACTCTTTAAATTTAAACTCAGAATTTAAAATTTAAGCTCAGAAAAGACACTTGGAAAATTAGGAAATTTTTAAAAAGTCATTAAAAGACTCTAGGAAATTTAAAATTTAAACTCAAAAGTCTACAATTTAAACTCAGAAAAGACACTTGGGAATTAAAAGAGATCATTAGAAGATGCTGGAAATTTTAAAATTTAAATATGGAAATGATACTTGGAAAGTTAACAAAGTTAAAAAGGAGCATTAGAAAGACACTGGAAAATTTAAAATTTAAACATGGGAACTGAAAATTTAAATTTGAAAAATTAAGAAATTTAAGAGAGATCGTTATAACACACTGAGAAATTTAAAATTCAAACACAGTAACTTACGATTTAAACTAAAAAAAAAACCACAGAAAATTAAGAAATGTAAAAGAGATCATCAGAAAATACACAGAATTTAAAATTTAAACTCAGAAAAGACTTGGAACTTTAAGAAATTTAAAAGGGATCATTAGAAAACACTTAGAAATTTAAAGTCAGAAAGTTATATTTTAAATTTAGAAAACACACGCAGAAAAATAAAATACTTAAAAGAGTTTATTAGAAGACTCCAAAATCTAAAATTAAAACTCAGGAAAGATAAAAATTCAAGGCCAGAAAATTAAAAAATATTTAAAAGATAATTAGCATTCTCTCAAAAATTTTTAAAAACTCAGAAATTTAAATGCTGAACTTGTTCTAAACTATGCTTTAGCTAAAAACTTGGGGCTCTCACCTGTACGTATAAGAGAAACCGAGCAAGGGGTTGGGCTAGAAGACCTCCAAGGTCCCTTCCAACTCTGTTATTCTGTTATACAGGCAGTCCTCAACTTACAACCACAATTGAGCCCATTTATGTTGCTAAATGAGACATTTGTTAAGTGTTTTGCCTCCGTTACGACCTTTCCATGCCACATAAGTGAATCTCTGCAATTGTTAGGTGAGTAACATGGTTGTTAAATGAATCTGACTTGGCTTGTCAGAAGGTCGCAAAAGGAGATCGCATGACCTTGGGACACTGCAACTGTCATAAATATGAGCCAGTTGCCAAGCATCTGAATTTTAATCATTGGGGATGCTGCAACGGTCAAAAGTGTGAAAATGGGTCATAAATCATTTTTTTCGGTGCCTTTGTAACTTCGAATCAGTCACTAAACAGACAGTTGTAAGTCATAGACTACCTCTACGGTTAAAAAAATGATATTTTCCCTATCTAGGGTCTCTTACAAAGTTACAAATAAAGAAAAAATTTAGAAGCACAATCCAGGCAAAAAGCAAATGAAAAATGCCAGAAAGTAAAAATTAAATTTATTTGCGGTTGCTTAAGAATGAAGTTTTCCAGGAATCGTGCAACACAAGCCATACTTACTGGTAAAATTCCCATATCTTCTTGGAGTAGTGTTTGACCTCTTCTTGGGCCATTCTCAAGAGATGCTTGTTGGCCCCAATGCCAGAATAAGTGGACTGAAAGACCAAAATCATAGTTTTCAGCAATTTCCCCAGAGGATGCAATGAGGATCCCAGAGCCTGGAAAATCAAGAAAATAAGCTATTTTAAACTCAAGGTGGATTTCAGATTTGGACATACAACAGCTAGATAGATAAGGAAAGTCCAAAAAAGGTTTATGTTCCTATTATAGGTAGTCCTCAATTTACAACATCTCGTTTAGTGACATTTCGAGTGACAATGGCAAGGAAAGAAGTGACTTATGACAGTTATTCACACGTACGACCATTGCAGCATTCCCCAGGGTCATGTGATAAAAATTCAGATGGCAACTCTCGCAAATGAAGTCAGTGGAGAAGCCAGATTCACTTAACAACCATGTTACTCATTTAACAACCATAATGATTTGTTTAACAACGGAGGCAAGAAAGGTGGTAAAATGGGACGAATTTCGCTTAACAAATGTCTAACTTAACAGAAATTTAGTTGCCAAGCATGCAAATTTTTATCACGTGACCTTGGAATGCCGCAACAGTCGTCAGTGTGAAAAAATGATCCTAAGTCACTTTTTTTAGTGCCGTCGTAACTTCAAGTGGCCGCCAAATGAACTGTTGTAAGTCAAGGACTACTTGAATATGAAAGAGCTTTTTTTAAGACTTGCAAAAACGGATGCTCAACGGATCTTTTGACAGAAATACAAAACATAAAAGCAACGGATGGAAACTAATCCAGGAGAGAAGCAACCTAGCATTGAGGAGAAACTTCCTGACAAGTGAGGACAATTAAACAATGGAACTCCTTGCCACCAGAAGTTGTGGGTGCTTCATCCTTAGAGGTTTTTAAGAAAAGTCTTGACAGCTACTTGTCTGGAATGGCACAGGGCAGTTATGGCACAGCTTTTTCGCCTCGGGTGCCAAAAGCATGCATGTGCGTGCTATCACATGCCCACCCCCATAATTTAATGCCCTCATGCGCCATGCTCCCTATTCATGCACATGTGACCCTCCCACTGCCCCGTGCATGCGCGCACGGCTTTCTTGGAGCCTGGGGAGACTGAAGAGGGCCTCCCCTGGTCCCTCGAGGTCCTCCGGATGCCGGAAATGACCCATTTCCTGACTTCTGGTGGGCCTGGTAAAGCGGTGGGTTGCAGGCGATGCACCCCGGTGCGCGCATAACGGTGCCTGCCAGAAGCAGCAGCCACCGTACTGGAACGGTGCTTTGGAGGGCCCGCCCGTCCTCGTTCCTTACCTGTATTTGAAGGAAACGCATTTGAAGGAAACGCACGGGCACACACAGCGTAGGGTGCCTGCGCGACACTCCACCAAGCAGCTGGAGCATTGCCCGTGATGCACGCCCGGCTCCTGTTGCAGTGTACCAGTTGCAACGGGAGCCGAAACCCACTACTGGCCCAGTAGGTCCATTTTTCGCCCTTCCCAGGCTCCAGAGGCTTTCTAGGAGCCTGGGGAGGGAGGAAAAACGGCCCAACAAGCAAAACCGGAAGTCTCTTCCCAAACTTCCGGTTTTGTTTGCTGGGCGTAAAACGGCCAAATATCAGCTGACCACAGCGCGCAACTTCGCTGGGTAAGCCTTGCGTGTCCTCAGAAATGGCTCTGCGTGCCATAGGTTCGCCATCAGCCATAGGGTCTTGTGCTTGAGCAGAGGGTTGGACTAGAAGACCTCCAAGGTCCCTTCCAGCTCTGTTATTCTTTGACGCTTACCTGGGCTACACCATACCTGTTGCAAATAACTCGGCAGAGCTTCTGGCTCCTGGTGTTTTATTAGTTCTTCCAGGAAGTCCGTCTTCTCGGACGCTTCTGCAGTTCCTCTAGAGGAGAAAGACGGAGGTGGGTAAAACCATCGAGTAAAACCTCCCCAGTTCAGGAGCCTCACATTTTCTCTGGTGTTATAGGTCAGCGACGCCGAACCTTTATTGGCTCGCGTGCCATAAGTGGTGGGGAGCGCAGGGGGGTCGTGTGCAGGCGTGCTGCACCCATAATGCAATGCGCGAGCCCCCCAGTGTGCATGCGCGCACTACAGGTGCGACCCCCACCAATTTTTGCATGCTTTTTTCGCCCTCCCCAGGCTCCCGAGGCTTTATAGGAGCCTGGGGAGGGCGAAAACAGCCTCCCCCGCCCGCCCAGAAGCCTCCGGAGCAGTCAAAACAACCCTCCGAGGAAACAGGAAGTCGATTTCTGAACTTCCGGTTTGCCTGTAGGGCCGTTTTTTTGCGCTCCAGAAGCTTCAGGAAGCTCATGAGGGCTTCCGGGGGCCTCCGGGTGGGGGGGGGGTTGGGGTTGGGGAGGCTCTTTTCGCCCTCCCCAGGCTCCTATAAAGCCTCTGGAGCCTGGGTAGGGCGAAAAATGGCTTTCAAAAAGGGTGAACTCGGCTGGCCAGCGCACGCATGCGCGCTGGCCAGCTGACAGGGCAGTGCCTCGCGTGCCCTGACAAATGGCTCCGTGTGCCACTGTGGCACTCGTGCCATAGGTTCGCCATCACTGTTATAGGTAGTCTTCGACTTACAACCATTCGTTTAGTGATCGCTCGAAGTTGGAACGGCACTGGAAAATGGGATTTACGACCGTTTTTCACACTTACGATGACCGTTGCAGCCTCCCCGTGTGATCTGAATTCAGATGCCTGGCAAACTGGCTCGTATTTATGATGGTCGCAGTGCCCTGGGGCCATGCAATCCCCTTTTGCGACTTTCTGACAAGCAAAGTCAACAGGGAAGCCGGATTCGCTTAGCGACCATGTGACTAACTTAACGAATGCAGCGATTCACTTAACAACCGTGGCAAGAAAGGTTGTAAAGATGGGGCAAAATTTAACTTAAGAGCCGTCTTGCTTGACAGCATAAATTTTGGCCTTCAGCTTTGCTGGCTGGGGAATTCTGGGAGTCTTAAAGTTTCCATGGTTGGAGACCCCTGCTTTAAATAACCTGGTCCCAACCCAGGTACAGCTTTCAAGGTGACCATCAATACCTGGAATTGCACCTGGAAGCCAACGCAACTACTACAAAAGAGGTGTACCAATCTAGATTTGCACAAAACCCCTTGCGTGTTGAAGCAAACAAAGCTTCCAGATAGTTCCCAAGGGCAGCCCCAGGCAGAGCACTGTGCGGTAGTCAAGATCTAACTCCACCGTCATCCTGTTTTCATAAAGATGGCAAACCCGAGGCCCCGATCCTACTGCTCGGAAACAGTGACGGTTTCTCGCAAAGCCATTTACCCGTGGCAGAAGAGATTCTCCTGAGATTTGCGCAGTTCGCGGCTCGTCTGGACGTGAAAGCCCATGAACGATTCTTCGGCGTCTGCTTGGCCTCCCGCGCGGACGAACGCCAGAAACTGGTCATAGAGGCCTTCCCATCGCTTCTCCACCGGGAAGTGGTCCTGACCCAACTGGCTGGACAAAAAAAATATACGGTTCACACGTACAACTTCCCCACTGTTCCCACGGATGCCCTAATTAAATCTTGAGTCTGGAGCCAAGCTTCAAAAGAAATCCAGTTATTTATTAGGAGCAACATGTCTGCACATACCAAAATGAAGCCAACTCTGACCCCATGTAATTTACGGCCCAATTATGACACTGTTTCCCCCTTCCCCCCAGGGTGTGTCATAAAATCACATTCTCCACGGAGCATTTTCAAGGGCTGTAGAGATCATGCCCCTCTGACTAATGCGGGCAACCTGGGAGACAGCCTTGAGAAAGATATGCATGGAATGTGCTATGCTGCATCATCAGTTCCCCATTCCCCTTACCTATGGCAACTCAAGAGCAGGCCAGGGATGTTTTGTGAGTTGACACCCACCCTCGATGACTCTCGAATGGAAATCCGTAAGCATCTAAGGCAACAGGCATTAATTCACGGCTATCAGCCTTGGCAATGTAGATCTATTCGTATTGACCTTACGGACAGTCCTCGACTTACAACAGTTGATTTAGCGACCGTTTGAAGTTACGACGGCACTGAAAAAAGTGACTTAGGACTGTTTTTCACACTTACGACTGTTGCATCCATCCCCATGGTCTCGTGATCAACATTCAGACACTCGGCAACTGACTCGTACTTATGACGGTTGCTGTGTCCCGGGAGTTACCTGATCCCCTTTTGCGGCCTTCTGACAAAGTCAGTGGGGAGGCCGGGTTCGCTTAACAACCGTGTGACTATCTTAAGAACTGCAGTGATTCACCTAACGGATGTGGCAAGAAAGGCCGTAAAATGGGGTGAAACTCACTGAACAACTGTCTCATTTGGTGACAAAGTATGGGCTCAATTGTGGTCATAAGTCGAGGACTGCCTGTATAAACTCCATATTTTCCCGCAAGAGGTCAAATTCTGTAATGTTGACTAAATGGAGATACTGGTCCACGAAAGGGTATACTTGGGATAAGGTCAAAAAGTCAAAATGGCACCCACATTGACTGTTTTTGACCTCCTTCAAGAATGATAGCCATGACCCCTGGGCATTTTACTGAGCATCCTGATCTAATGATTCTAACCCAACACTTCATTATATTGAAAACTTGTGAACTTCAATTCCCAGAATTCTCCACATAGTGTGATAGCTGGGGGATTCTGGGAGAGGAAGTCCTCCCCTCTTAAAGCATAGCTGGCTGGGGGATTCTGGGAGTGGAAGTCCTCCCCTCTTAAAGCATGCAGGCTGGGGGATTCTGGGAGTTGGAGTTCTCCCATCTTAAAGCATGATGGCTGGGGGATTCTGGGAGTTGGAGTCCTCCCATCTTAAAGCATAGCTGACTGGGGGATTCTGGGAGTAGAAGTCCTCCCCTCTTAAAGCATAGCTGACTGGGGGATTCTGGGAGTAGAAGTCCTCCCCTCTTAAAGCATAGCTGACTGGGGGATTCTGGGAGTGGAAATCCTCTCCTCTTAAAGCATGCTGGCTGGGGGATTCTGGGAGTAGAAGTCCTCCCCTCTTAAAGCATAGCTGACTGGGGGATTCTGGGAGTTGAAGTCCTCCCCTCTTAAAGCATGCTGGCTGGGGGATTCTGGGAGTTGAAGTCCTCCCCTCTTAAAGCATGCTGGCTAGGGGATTCTGGGAGTGGAAGTCCTCCCCTCTTAAAGTATAGCTGACTGGGGGATTCTGGGAGTGGAAGTCCTCTCCTCTGAAAGCATCCTGGCTGGGGGATTCTGGGAGTGGAAGTCCTCCCCTCTGAAAGCATAGCTGGCTGGGGGATTCTGGGAGTGGAAGTCCTCTCCTCTGAAAGCATCCTGGCTGGGGGATTCTGGGAGTGGAAGTCCTCTCCTCTGAAAGCATCCTGGCTGGGGGATTCTGGGAGTGGGAGTCCTCCCCTCTTAAAGCATAGCTGGATGGGGGATTCTGGGAGTGGACGTCCTCCCCTCTTAAAGCATGATGGCTGGGGGATTCTGGGAGTTGGAGTTCTCCCATCTTAAAGCATGATGGCTGGGGGATTCTGGGAGTTGGAGTCCTCCCATCTTAAAGCATAGCTGACTGGGGGATTCTGGGAGTAGAAGTCCTCCCCTCTTAAAGCATAGCTGACTGGGGGATTCTGGGAGTGGAAATCCTCTCCTCTTAAAGCATGCTGGCTGGGGGATTCTGGGAGTTGAAGTCCTCCCCTCTTAAAGCATGCTGGCTGGGGGATTCTGGGAGTGGAAGTCCTCCCCTCTTAAAGCATAACTGGCTGGGGGATTCTGGGAGTGGAAGTCCTCCCCTCTTAAAGTATAGCTGACTGGGGGATTCTGGGAGTGGGAGTCCTCCCCTCTGAAAGCATAGCTGGATGGGGGATTCTGGGAGTGGAAGTCCTCCCCTCTTAAAGCATCCTGGATGGGGGATTCTGGGAGTGGGAGTCCTCCCCTCTGAAAGCATAGCTGGCTGGGGGATTCTGGGAGTGGAAGTCCTCCCCTCTGAAAGCATAGCTGGATGGGGATTCTGGGAGTGGAAGTCCTGCTCTCTTCCATGTGTTGAGCTTGAGAAAAGTTTAGTTCATTAGACCACAAGTTGGAGTCATATTTCTGGTCGTGATTGCTCCAGCATCCATCAGCAAGATCTTTCCTAGCCAAACATTCTGGAATGGATTTTCTAGAAGCTTCTTCTCACCAAGAGTGGAAGCCCCACAATCTCAACAAACCATGGCCTTCTTACTTACATAGCAGATCTGGTGACAGCCTGTTGATCTCCAGAATGGCTCCTCCTCACCCCTGGCACCTGGATCCCTTCTCTGGATTTGTTGGTGAAGGTTTCCTCCAGAACGGAGCCATCTGGAAATGTCAGTTTTCCCTAAAATCAAATGATGGTTTGTTTCATTCACAGCCGCCCATTTGAAATACATGATCCCGGGTCACTGACAATATTAAACAAGGTAAAAACAGACAGAGGCACAAGGAAAACCCACACCAGTGTAGGTAGTCCTCAATCTGTAACCATTCATTTAGTGACTGTTACCACATTACTGAACAACCGTTTTTCACGCTTACGACCGCTACAGCATCCCGCATGGTCACGCAATCAAAATTCAGACACTTGGCAACTGACTCGTACTTACGACAGCCACAGCATCCCCGGGATCATGAGATTCACTTAATAGCCATGTTACTAACTTAACAGCTGTATCGATTCACTTATCGGCGATGGCAAGAATAGTCATAAAAAGGGGGAAATATCTCTCTTGCTTAGCAATAGAAATTTGCAACTCAATTGTGGTTGTATGTCCACAACTGGGACTTAAATTTTGGTCACTAAGTGATGCGGTCATTAAGTGAGTCATCAGATAATTGGACCTATATTACAACCATTTTAGAGCAGAATTATGCAGTCCTTAAGCAAATTCGGCCTTAAACTTTAATAGCATTCTACCATAAACATCAACCAGTTTCCAAAGATGTGACTGTCATAACTTCAAGGATGGTTTTTAAGTTCCTTTGTTCATCCCCATATTTAACTCCAAGCAGTTCTTAATTTGGTCATAATTTGAGGAGTCCTTGTGAAATATTTAGCAGCTGGGAAAGCGATTAAAATCATCCAGTATTACTAACACGTCTCATTAATTTGAATGTACTAAGTATTAGTTTATTCTACTTTTAACTATTGTTCCTTTCCGGTACTTAGTTTATTATTAATCATTATTAAGAATTAATACTTAATAATTTTGGTTAACGAATAACTGTCATTAACTATCCATTATTACTAATCACTATTTCCTCACATCCATACAAATTTCTTGGCAGCAAGAAAGAAAATCCACCCATCCATCTCTTTTTCTTTCTATCTACATATCTCTCATCTATCTATTTACAGTATCTATCTATTTATTTAACCATTCACCTATCATCTGTCTGTCTGTCTGTCTGTCTCTATGTAATCTATCTATCTATCTATCTATCTATCTATCTATCTATCTATCTATCTATCTATCATCTATCTATCTACCTATTTATCATCTATCTATCATCTTTCATCTGTCTGCCTGTGTGTCTGTCTATCATCTATCTATCTATCATCTTTCATCTGTCTGCCTGTGTGTCTATCATCTATCATCTATCTATCATCTATCCATCTATCTATCTATCTATTTATCATCTACCTACCTACCTACCTACCTACCTACCTAGTTATCTATCTATCATCTATCTATCATCTATCTATCTATCTATCTATCTATCTATCTATCTATCTATCTATCATCTATCTATCTATCTATCTATCTACCTACCTACCTACCTACCTACCTACCTACCTACCTACCTACCTATCTATCTATCATCTATCTATCATCTATCATCTATCTATCTATCTATCTATCTATCTATCTACCTACCTACCTACCTACCTACCTACCTAGTTATCTATCTATCATCTATCTATCATCTATCTATCTATCTATCTATCTATCTATCTATCTATCTATCTATCTATCATCTATCTATCTATCTATCTATCTATCTACCTACCTACCTACCTACCTACCTACCTACCTACCTACCTATCTATCTATCATCTATCTATCATCTATCATCTATCTATCTATCTATCTATCTATCTACCTACCTACCTACCTACCTACCTACCTAGTTATCTATCTATCATCTATCTATCATCTATCTATCTATCTATCTATCTATCTATCTATCTATCTATCATCTATCTATCTATCTATCTATCTACCTACCTACCTACCTACCTACCTACCTACCTACCTACCTATCTATCTATCATCTATCTATCATCTATCATCTATCTATCTATCTATCTATCTATCTATCTACCTACCTACCTACCTACCTACCTACCTAGTTATCTATCTATCATCTATCTATCTATCTATCTATCTATCTATCTATCTATCTATCTATCTATCTATCATCTATCTATCTATCTATCTATCATCTATCTATCTATCTATCTATCTATCTATCTATCTATCTATCTATCTATCTATCTATCTACCTACCTACCTACCTACCTACCTACCTACCTACCTACCCACCTATCTCTATCAATCTATCATCTGTCCATCTGCTTATGTGTCTGTCTATCTATCTATATCATCTCTTATCATATCTCTCTCATTTATTTATCTATCAATTTATCCATCCATCTACGTATCATCTATCCATCTTTCCATTTATCACCTATCTCTCTATCTATAAATAGACTACACGGTATTAAATCTACAGACCTGGGATTTCTTGGTGGTCTTCTGTCTAGGGATTTATCAATCCCAATGTTAAGAAAAACATTTTAAGCAGCAGCCTGACTCCTCCAGAGTCCAGGCCTCAGTTTGATGGGTTCTCCATCTCGTACTTGCCTTGCCGACAAACTTGAAGTCGTTCGTGAAATTTCCCTCATAGACGGAATCGTCCTCCAGAAGGAGAAGCCCGGATCCCTTCCAGAGGAAGAGAGAGAAAAAGAAAGGAATTGTTGGTTGAAGATGGGGTTGAAAATCAAGTAAATGAATAAATGTTGGTTTTTATACTCATTTTTTAAAAAAAAAACAGTTGAAAGACTCCCTTACCACCATTTTATCCAGGTGGAAAGTCCTTTGGTAACAGATGCCTGATTGCATCACCACAATTCCTGGTCCATGCTTCTGGTCGTTTTCCCACATCCCGATGTATCGTTCACCTCTGAAATCCAACAAGCCAGAAATAAGAAAAAAAGGGAAAGGGAAACTACACCTAAACCTAAACCTAAACTAAACTAAACTAAACTAAACTAAACTAAACTAAAACAAACTAAACTAAACTAAACTAAACTAAACTAAAACAAAACAAACTAAACTAAACTAAAACAAACTAAAACTAAACTAAACTAAGCCTAAACCTAAACCTAAACTAAACTAAAACAAACTAAACTAAACTAAACTAAAACTAAAACTAAAACTAAAACTAAACTTAAACTTAAACTTAAACTAAAACTAAACTAAACTAAACAAACTAAACTAAACTAAACTAAACTAAACTAAAACTAAAACTAAAACTAAAACTAAAACTAAAACTAAACTTAAACTTAAACTTAAACTAAAACTAAACTAAACTAAACAAACTAAACTAAACTAAACTAAACTAAACTAAAACTAAAACTAAAACTAAAACTAAACTTAAACTTAAACTTAAACTAAAACTAAACTAAACTAAACAAACTAAACTAAACTAAACTAAACTAAACTAAAACTAAAACTAAAACTAAAACTAAAACTAAAACTAAACTTAAACTTAAACTTAAACTAAAACTAAACTAAACTAAACAAACTAAACTAAACTAAACTAAACTAAACTAAAACTAAAACTAAAACTAAAACTAAACTTAAACTTAAACTTAAACTAAAACTAAACTAAACTAAACAAACTAAACTAAACTAAACTAAACTAAACTAAAACTAAAACTAAAACTAAAACTAAAACTAAAACTAAACTTAAACTTAAACTTAAACTAAAACTAAACTAAACTAAACAAACTAAACTAAACTAAACTAAACTAAACTAAAACTAAAACTAAAACTAAAACTAAACTTAAACTTAAACTTAAACTAAAACTAAAACTAAAACTAAACTAAACTAAACTAAACTAAACTAAACTAAACTAAACTAAACTAAACTAAACTAAACTAAAACTAAACTAAACTAAACTAAACCTCAAATGTTCTTGGGGATTCATTGCTTATGCTGCTGTTGGCCACCAACACTGACAGGGTGAGGCACTAGTATATACACAGAAAGCAAACCCCACACCCTTCAGGCACTGATGATGTTGCCCAGTTGGGTCATAAAGTGTCAGTAAAGATCGGTTTACCTCTGCTGGATCAATCTGATTCCTCCAGATAGTTTTATTTACAAATTCCATCAAACCAACATGGCCAAAAGCAATGGTTTAGGGGAGTGGCAATCCAAAACATTTGGAACTGTGTGTAAATGTGGTTGATCCCTTTGTGTCTGTTGATGGCTGATCAGCGATGAAACAGGGAGCACCAAGGACACCCCCCCCCCCAGTTCTCCTCCTCCTCTTCCTTCTTTTTTCCACCAACCACCTCTTTCTATCACTGATGATGTTACCTAGTTGGGTCATGAAACATCTGCATGGAAACAACCAAATTGAGAGAGCACCAAGGACTTCACAGTCATCCTCTTCCTCCTTCTCCTCCTCCCACAGTTCTTGTCCTCCTCCACCACCTCCTCCTCCCCTCCACCTCCTCCACACAACACCTCCTTTTACCACTGATGATGTTACCTAGTTGGGTCATGAAACGTCTGCAAGAAAACAACTGAGCTCAAAGAGCACCAAGGACCTTACATTTTATTTACTCACAAGATGCAAGCCACCTTACCTCTCCTTGTCATCCAAGACACCATATCCCATTCTCTTGTCTTTCGTCCAGTGTCCTGTGTATTTAAATGGGTGGTCGGTACTCATGGGACTATCCAGAAGGCCAAAACCTTCACGCACGTTGTCCTTGAAATATCCTTTGTAGACCATCTCATTCCCGTATCTGAAAAATAAGCCAACTTTAACAAAGACCTCTTCCATTGAGAGTACTTTTATACAGTCCTCGACTTACGACTACAATCAGGGCCAGAATTCCTGTTGCAAAGAGACTGTTAAGTGTGTTGCACCCAATTCTGCACCATTTTTGGCGCAATCCTTAAGCGAATCACTGAGGGTTAAGCAAGTCATGTGGTCGTTAAGTGAATCCAGCTTCCCCCATTGACTTTGTTTGTCAGAAGGTCACAAATAGCAATCATGTGACCCCAGGATGCCGCAACCATCATAAATACAAGCCGGTTGCTGAATACCCAAGTGAGGAAGCTGTGATGGTCGTAAGTGTGAGGAGTGGTTCTTAAGTCACCTTTTCCAGTGCCATTTTAACTGAATAGCTGCTCAGCAAATGGTTGTAAGTCAAGGACTCAAGGTATCCTCCTCATTCAATGGAAGTGCTACCCAGTTTATGAAGAGCGATAGAAAATCTTGAATTAATTATATTTTACTTTGTTTATTGACCCCCCCCCAAAAAAAACCCTACATACAAAAATAATAAAAGTACATACATTATAAAAAGAGATATATAATCGGTGCTTTTAAAAGAAAGTTTTAAAAAATAGAAGAAAAATTGCATCATTTTAATGGTAAATAGAATTCTAGATATAGTTTATATAATTCTATTATTACTCAACCACATTCTTTAAACACACGTAATTGTCAATTTACAACCACAATTGAGCCCAAAGATTACTGTTGCTAAGCAAGGCAGTTGTTAAGTGAGTTTTGCCCCACTTTATGGCCTTTCTTACCACCGTTGTTAAGTGAATCACTGCCATTGTTAAGTTAGTCATACAGTTGTTAAGCGAATCCAGCTTCCCCATTAACTTTGCTCCTCAGAAGGTCGCAAAAGGGGATCACGTGATCCCAGGATACTGTAACCGTCATAAATATGAGCCAGTGGCAAAGTGGCTGGATTTTGATCACGTGACCACGAGAAAAACGGTCCTAAGGTCACTTTTTTTCAGTGCTGTTGTAACTTCGATCACTAAACAAAGTTTTGTAAATCGAGAACAACCTTATTCTATAACTGGGAGATGTAGAATATCCAGGAAAGGAAGGAAGGAAGGGAAGAAGAAGAAAGAGAAAGAAAGGAAGGAAGAAAGGAGAGAGAGAAAGGAAGGAAGGAAGGAAGAAAGAAGAAAAGAAGGAAAGAAAGAAAGAAAGAAAGGGAAAGGAAGGAAGGAGAGAGAGAGAGAGAAGGAAGAAAGGAGAGAGAGAAAGAAAGAAAGAAATAAGGAAAGAGAGGGAGAAAGGAAGAAAGGGGAAAAGAAAGAAAGAGAAAGGAAGGAATAAAAGGGAGAAAGAAAGAAAGGAAGGAAGGAGAGAGAGAAAGAAGGAAATGAAAGGAAGGAAGGAGAGCGAAAGAAAGAAAAAAGAAAGAAAAAAGAGAGAGAAAGGAAGGAAGGAAAGTGAGAAGGGGAGAAAGAAAGAAAAAGAAAGAAAGGAAGGAAGAAAGAAAGAGAAAGGAAGGAAGGAAGGAAAGTGAGAAGGGGAGAAAGAAAGAAAGAAAGAAAGAAAGAAAGAAAGAAAGAAAGAAAGAAAGAAAGAAAGAAAGAGGAAGGAAGGAAGGAAGGAAGGAAGGAAGGAAGGAAAGAAAGAATGACAACATAGATTTCTCTTTCAATCACAGTCAATCCAAGTTCTTACAGGTAGTCCTCGAATTATGACAACTGCGCCCAAAATTTATGTGGCTAAACGAAACAGAAGTAAATTCCCCCCGCCTTTACAACGTTTCTTGCCACTGTGGCGAAGTGAATCCCTACAGCTGTCACATGGTCATTAAGTGAATCTGGCTTCCGCATGGGTTTGATACCAGGAGGTCACAAAAGGGGATCATGGGATCCCCTGGACACTGCAACCGTCATATATACGAGTCGGTTGCCAAGCGTCCCATTTTTGATCACGTGACCACAGGGATGCCACAGTGGTCGTAAGTGTGAAAAACTGGTCCTAAGTCACTTTTTTCAGTGCCGTTTTAACCTCGGTCACTAAACGAACCATTGTTCCACCAGTGGCTCATCCCAAACAGATCCCAGGTAATCTTTTGAACTTACTCACAGATACCGTAGCCATGCTTCTGGCCCTCCCGCCAGTGGCATTTGTAGCAGTCGTAGTGGTCACTGGATTCTTGAGGGATCAAACAGATCCCGAACCTGAAACCCAAAAGAAAAGACGTTAAGAGTCCGACTTTGTGGACTTCAACTCCCAGAATCCCCCAGCCAGCTGTGCTGGCTGGGGGATTCTGGGAGTTGAAATCCACAGGACTTAAAGTTGCCAAGGTTGAGAAACATTGTGTTAAGATACAGACGGTGAGGTTGACTTAATTCTAGTGAGAAAATCTCGCTATTCTGATATTGGAGGGAGCCCTTAAGGTCATCTAGTCCAACCCGCTTCGTAGGAACCCAAATTAAAACATCCTCTATGCTCCAATCACATCAAGTACAGTCCGTCCTTGACTTATGACCGCAACTGAGCCCAAAATTCCCATTGCCAAGCGAGACGGTTGTTAAGTGACTTTTGCTCCATTTTACGACCTTTCTTGCTGCTAAATGAATCACTGCAGTCGTTAGGTTAGTAGCACGACTGTTAAGTGAATCCGGCTTCCCCCACTGACTTTAGTTGTCAGAAGGCTCCAAAATGGGGGTCACATGACCTCAGCACAAAGCAACCGTCGTAAAATGCGAGTCAATGGCAAAGGGTCTGAATTTTGATCATGCTACCGTGGGGAATGTTGCAACGGTTACAAATGAGAGGACTGGTTATAAGTCACGTTCTTAGCACTGTCATAACTTTGAGTGGTCATTAAACAGATGGTCGTTAAGTTGAGGACTGTCTGTATATAAGTGTGCAAGAATTATAAAAGCAGATTTGCAGCCAAAATTAATTGTGAGACAAACATCAGTGCAGTTTTTCCTGGCACTATTCAGAGGTAAATTAAGATTTTGTCTCAATTTAGAAGGATTTATCTTTTTTAATCTCCTAGGCTTCCCTCTTTAGTCCAGGATTTACTGGTGGTCTCCCATCCAAAGCCCAATTTGGCCCAATCTTGCTTAGTTCCCAAACATTCACAAGATGAGCAATGGACGGATTTCAGGCATGGATCTTGTTAGAATATTCATGATTGGGAGAGACATGGTAACAAGGTCAGCCAATGAATAGGCATAGCAACTAAGTCAGCCAATGAGAGCTGAAACAGAACTGAGTCTGTGCTGAGAATTGAAACTGAAACAAGACTGATCTCTGTCTGCTCTGAACTCTGAAATGAAACCAACTGTTCTCTCCTGCTTGTATTTCTGCTTATAACTTCTAACATGTTAGAAGAATCTACTATTGGTATTGTACATTTATTCATCTGTTATTACATATATAAAGAAGTTAATGAATCCTGCTGAATCAGTTATCTCTGTGTGCTTTTCTGGATTTGATTTTTCTACAACAAACTCTGGCAGATCTACCCAACAGAACAAATCTGGGCATTGTCCAGTAATCTTGAGACAGACTGAGCAACCTGTCACTCAAAACGGGCCTCTTGTAAATCAGCAATTCGCCAGGTAAAGCCTCTCACCCATTTTCCAAACCTTTTTTGAAATCGCCTGCAAAATTCTGGCCATTGGACCACGTCAACTTCCCTCTGCAAAGAAAAGAGGCCAATTAAAGCAATTAACTACCGTATTTTTCAGAGTATAAGACGCACCAAGTTTTTGAAGTGGTAAATTATTTTAAAAAAAGGTTTTTGCACTCTGCAGCCTCCCAAACCCTCTGCACGCCTCTTTTTTTGTGAAAAACAGGGCGTGCAGAGGTTTTACGAGGTTTGTAGAGTGCTCCTGGGGGCCGGGAGAGGGCAAAAACGAGCAAAAAACAGCCCGTTTTTTGCTCGTTTTTGCCTTCCCCATTTTTGTGAAAAACGGGATGCGTTGGGGCGGAGTTTCGGGAGGCCAAAAATGCTGTATTCGGTGCACCCAGATTTTCACCCTCTTTTTTGGGGGGGAAAAGGTGTATCTTATACTCAGAATACTACGGTACATCTGACCCTTTTTAAGACGGCGCCTTCAGGGACTTACTTCCCGTGGGGTTTCCCCAAGCACCATTCTCCCTCGTAGGTGGCGCCCTTGAAGCACCCTTCGGCTCTGAAGGCGAAGGTGGCAAAGCGGCAGAGGGGAGGGGCTAAGCCTTTGCCCTCATTGCCCCACACGGAGATGTCTCTCTTCTCCGCCAAGGCCTGGATCACTGCCCGGTGGATCTTCCATTGCCACACCGCCTGCAGAGGGGGATACGATATGGACGGAAAATAAATGAATGAGAAAAAGAGAAAGAGAGAGAGAGTGTGTGTGAGTGAGAGAAAGAGAGAGAGAGAGAAAAAAAGAAAGAAAGAAAGAAGTGAGTGAAGGAAGAGGGGAGAGGGAAAAAGAAAGAAAGAAAGAAGGAAGGAAGTGCAGAAAGAAAGAAAAAGACAAAGAAAGTGAGAGAAAGAAAGAGTGGGAAAGAGAAACAGAGAAAGATAGACAGAAAGAAAAAGAAAGAAGAGGAAGGGAAGTGGGAGGAGGGAGAAAGAAAGAGAGAGAGAAAGAAGGAAGGAAGGAAGGGCAGAAAGAAAGAAAAAGAGACAGAAAGAAAATGAGAGAAAGAAAGAGTGGGAAAGAGAAAGAAAGACAGAAAGAGAGAAAAAGAAAGAAGTGAGGGAGGGAGTGAAGGAAGGGAGAGGGGGGGAGAAAGAAAGAAAGAATGAAGGAGGGGGAGAAAGAAAGAAAAAGAGAGAGAAAGAGAAAGAAAGAATGAGAAAGAAAGAGAGACAGAGAAAGAAAAAAGAAAGAAAAAAGCATCAGAGAAAGAAGGAAAGAGAGAAAAGAAAGACAGAATGTGAGAGAGAAAGTGTGTGTGAGAGAGGGAGAGAGAGAGAAAGGGGGGGGTCCCCATTGACTCTGCCCATCAGAAGGTGGCAAAAGGGGATCATGTGACCCCCCCAGGTACTGCAACTGACATAAGTACATGCCAGTTGCCAAGCATTTGAGTTTTGATCACATGGCCATGGAGATGCTGCAACAGTCTCAACTGTGAAAAAAGTCACTATTTTCAGTGACATTGTAACGGTCACTAAGTGAACTGTCGTAAGCCGAGGACTACCTGCCCACCTCCAATGCCGTGAGCCACTTACTCGGGCTTCTGGTGCTTTGGCCAAGAGGAAGAAATTCTCTTCTGGAGTCACAACGTTTAAAATATGGCTGCAAAAAAAAAAAACGCGCACACAAATTGTTGACATTGTGCATTAAAAATAATTTCTTATCAATTTGTCCACCTGCTTTTTTCCTCCCAAGTACTTGAAGTCCTCAACCTACATCCATTTGTTTAGTGACCATTCAAACTTACAACAGCACTGAAAAAATTGACCTAGGAATGATTTTCACACTTAACGACCGTTGGTCACGTGATCACAATTTGAATGCTTGGCAACTGACTCATATTTTTGATGGATGCAGTGTCCCCGGGGGGGGGGGGTGTTTCACGTGATCCCCTTTTGCGACCGGGGAAACTGGATTCACTTAACAACCACATGACTAACGTAACAACTGCAGGGATTCACTTAACAACAGTGTCAAGAAAGGTCAGAAAACAGGGGTCAAAACTCACTTAATTTGTCTTGTTCAGCAACAGAAATGTTGGGCTCAATAGTGGTCATAGGTTGGGGACTGCTCGTAAGTGCGAGGACCAGTCATAAACCACCTTTTTTTCAGGGCTGTTGTATGGTCATTAAATGAATAGTCATAAGTCAAGGCTTAACTTGAAAGATATTAAATTTTCCCCAGGCAATGAATGGGGGAAGGAGATAATTTTTTCCTCTGCTCTACATAAGCCATTGAATTTATTTTACTCACTTTCCGGTTTCGCTGGAAGCTGTCTCAACCCACAGAAGCTTCAGATCAAAACTCTGGAAGTTATTCCCCTGGAACATTTGGGAATTAAAAGAAAAAGGCAGCCTCAAAACAATAAACAACATCAGAGATTATTAATATTTCTGCTGCTCACAAGGCGAAAACAAAAACAAAAAAACCACCCCATTTTCCTGATTCCCGGGGCTTCTAAGGCTCAGGTGGAGGGCCTGGGTGGCCTCAGGTGTGAGCCCCTCCTCTCATCTCCAATGGGGGACAGGTATAGGATGCAATGGGAACAGGCGCTGGAGATAAAAACAGACTTGCGAAATAGCTGGGATTTGCAGAATTGCAACCAATATATAGGGAAAGAGAGGAGGGGGGGAGAACAGGAGGAAGAAGAGGAGGAAGAAGAGGGGGATGGAGGAGGAGGGGAGAAGGAGGAGGGAGGAAGATGAGAAGGAGGAGGAGAGGGGGAGGAAGAGGAGGAGAAGGAGAAGAGGAGGAAGAAGAGGGGGAAGAAGGAGGAGGGGAGAAGAAGGAGGGAGGAAGGAGAGGACAGGAGGAGAGGGGGAGGAATAGGAGAAGAGAGAAGGAGGATGAAGAAGTGGAGGAGAGGAAGAGAGGGAGGAGAGGGAGAAGCAGAAGGAGGGGGATGGAGAAGGTGGAGAGAAGAAGGAGGGAGAAAGAAGAGGAGGAGGAGGGGAGGAGGAGGAGAAGAGAGGGGGAGGAGGAAGAAGTGGAGGAGAGGAAGGGAGAAGGAGAAGGAGGAAGAAAAGGGGATGGAGGAGGTGGGAGAAGAAGGAGGAAAAAGAGAAGGAGGAGGAGAGTGGGAGGAAGAGAAGGAAGAAGAGGGGATGGAGAAGGAGGGAGGAAGAAGGAGGAGGAGAGGGGGAGGAAGTGGAAGAGAAGGAGAAGAGGAGGGGATGGAGAAGGAGGGGAGAAGAAGGAGGGAGGAAGAAGGAGGAGGAGAGGGAGAGGAAGTGAAGGAGAAGAGGAGGAAAAAGAGGGGGATGGGGAGGAGGGGAGAAGAAGGAGGGAGGAAGAAGAGAAAGAGAGGAAGAGGAGGAAGAAGTGGAAGAGAGGAAGAGAAGGAGGAGAGGGAGAAGCCAAAGGAGGGGGATGGAGGAGGAGGGGAGAAGGAAGAGGAGGAGGAAGAAGTGGAGGGGGAAGGAAATTGCTTTCTAGTACCAAACTGAGTGAGTTCTAGTCCCGCCTTAGCTACGAAAGCTTGCTTCTCCCTCTCTCTCTCTCTTTCAACCCAGTCCACCTCACAAGGTCGTTGGGGGGGGGGGAACAGGAGTAGGGGGAAGGTACCTTCCTTGCCTTGAGTCATGGATAAAGAATAACAGAGGTGGGATAGAGACCCAGTAAGTGGATCCCTGGGGGAGGCGACCGTTGGTGGCCACAGAGGAGGCCAGAGAGCTGCCTGTCCCAAGCGGAGGGCGCCCAAAGACCCTCCTGCCATCTTACCTGGACTAAGACCAAAGCGTCATTAAAGAGGAGGATCCGGTCCGTCCTGCTGGTGAAGATGGGGAGGTTTTCGCTGTCTTCCAGCAACCGTCTCTCGGGTGTGCAAAGGACGTCCTAAGAGACATACAAGCAGTCCTCCATTAACAGCGGTTCGGGTAGCGACCGTCAAAGTTCCGACGGCACTGAAAAAAGTGGCTTACAATTGTTTTTCACATGTACAACTGTTGCATCGTCCCCAGGGTCACGTGATCCAAATTGGGACGCTGGGCAATCGACTCGTATTTATGATGGTGGCAGCATCCAGTGGTGTGATTCAAGCGTCTCACACCACTTCGGCTGAACCGGTAGTTAAATTGCTGGCTGGCCATGCCCCTCCCCTCCCCACCCCTACCAGGAATCCCCATGCATCCCATTTTGGCCCCCAGGTAAGTGGGGGGGGGCTACTAGGCCCAAAATGGGGCATGCCCCCCCCCCGCAGCCCTCATTTTGCTCCTAGGGGAGTGAAGGAGGACGAGCGCTGCCTGCCACACTCCTGGCCACGCCCAACCATCCATTCATTCTCAAGAACGCACCGTGAACTTGGTTCCCACGGTCTTCCACAACGCGGCGGTGAAGCCAGCTTCGTCTATGATTCGGCTGACGTACGAACGCAGCTTTGCAAACTTTTCGGAAGCATTGGAGATTTCTTCCTTCTCTAAGCTCTGTGGAGAGAAATGCATAAACGGAGCTGGTTCGGCTCCCAACTCCAAGTTACGAGTCAAGGTGGAAATTGGCAAAATGGGTTGAAGCTGCTTCCAAGATTAACCCGGGTTTCAGATTCACACAGTCCCTGTGAACTCTGAGTGGGTCCAACTAGCTGTAGGGGCGGGGAGGAGGACAGCAGGGTCCTTGGCACTCTCTAAGCCTGGTTGTTTTCTTAAAGACGTCTCATCACCCAATTAGGTAACATCATCAGTACTAGAAGGGAGTAGGTTTTGTAGGAGGGAGGAGGAGGGTGACTAAGAGGTCCTGGGTACTCTCTGAGCTTGGTGTTTTTCGTGAAGACGTTTCATGACCCAAATAGGGAACATCATCAGTGCTAGGAGGGAGTGAGGTTTGTAATGGAGGAGGAGAGAGGAAAAAGAGAAAAGTGAAGAGGAGGAGGAGGAGGAGGGGAAAGGACTGTGGGGTCCTTGACGCTCTCTGAGCTTGATTCCTTTCTTGCAGACGTTTCATGACCCAACTAGATAACATCATCAGTGCCAGAAGTTAGAACCCCAGTCCCTTCTAGCACTGGTGATGTAATCAAGTAGGATCATGAAACATTTGCAAGTCAACCCCAAACCTCACAGAGCAGCCAGGACTCCACGGACAGGTGTATCCTGCTGCAGATGCTCTACCTGGCCAGTGGCTGTCTTGAGTTTGGCGAGGACGCAGGCATATCGCTGGAGGTGGTCCCGGAACGGCTTCTGCAACACCGTGTAAAGTCCTATGGCCAGGCAGCTGTTAGGGGAGAAGTCGGCCAGGAATTCCTGCAAGGAGGGTTTATGCAACTTCCAGACATCACTGCAATCAGAAGGAAATAGCAAGACCCCAGAGCTGTCAATCTGGAAACCATCCAAAGAAAGTTCAGATTTTTTTTAAAAAAAAATCCCCTTTCCGTCAAATATTGAAATCTCTCAACCAATAGAAATTTTGCAACAAAACCTATATATGACCTTTCTTTGCCACGGTTGTTAAGTGAATCGCTTCAGTTAATCACATGGTTGTTAAGTGAATCTGGCTTCCCCTATCGACTTTGCACGTCGGAAGGTTGCAAAAGGGGATCAGGGCACTTCAACCGTCATAAATACGAGTCAGTTGCCAAGCATCTGAATTTTTTTTTACTCATTTTTTTTAATTGTTACACATACATATTTATGAACAAAGTATTGTCCGTTTTTTTTTTACATCTTCCCATGTATATAATCCATTTTACATCATAATTCTGTTCCAATTTCAGCTCTATTATTCTCTTCCCATATTTTCCCTTTTCCCTTTATTTTCTTTTTAATACATCTACAATATCATTAATTGCCCCTTCAAAATTAATCCAAATTAACATTCCCTCTTTCATCTATTAGTCTATTTTACTCCCGTGAAAACCTCTAGCTGTTTTTCATTTTCCATTCCTTTTTCCTCCCTATTCTTGTTCTTCAACTAAACCCTCTATTACTTTCTCCTCCCTGGTCTGAGTTATCCATTAATTTTTCTTATTTTTTCTGGCCATTTAAGGTTTCACACACATTTTTTTAACCAAGCACCTGAATTTTGATTGCATGACCATGAGGTTGTTGTAACGGTGGTTATGTGTGGGAAATGGTCATAACTCTTTTTATAACTCTTTTTGAAGTCATAACTTCAAATGGTCACTAAATGAATTATTGTAAGTCAAGAACTGCTTGTATCAAATTACGGCCTTCTGTGTTCTTTTTCTTAATTTTATCTTTCTTAAGAATGTATGTTTCTGCCAACCTAGCAGTTCGAAAGCAGGTAAAAAATGCAAGTAGAAAAATAGGAACCACCTTTGGTGGGACAGTAACAGCGTTCCATGAGCCTTCGATGTTTAGTCATGCCGGCCACATGACCACAGAGACATCTTTGGACAGCACTGGCTCTTTGGCTTTGAAACGGAGATGAGCAGCACCCCCTAGAGTTGGGAACGACTAGCACATACAGTATGTGCAAGGGGAACCTTTACATTTACCTTTAATAATGGATGTATTTCTACCATTGGTTTTTTTTTTGTCTGTTTTGTTCTTTTCTTTTTGTTAGGATTCCAAACCACCAATCAATCACTAAAAAAACATCTGGCCTGGAAAAGATTTGGAGCCCAATCCATTTTTTTTCCTTTCCTTTAAACTGGATCATGCAACATTTCACACAATTTAAATCTCCAGATATGTTATACTTGCCATATCACGATTTTGCTCTCCTTAGGAACAAGCTGCAAAAAGATTTCCAGCAAAACCAGAAGCATTTTTAGTTTTGCAGACCAATAGGTGAACTGGTATACTCCATTACTCACCTTTTACTCCTGGATGCCTGCTCAAAATTTTGCAACACCACGCAAGTACCAAATGTGAAAAAGTATCTGTAGGTTAAACAAAGAAAGACAGAAGTCTGTTATTGTTCTTGGCCACTGTAAGATGACTGGACTTCGACTCCCAGAATCCCCCAGCCATCATGCTTTAAGAGGGGAGGACTTCCACTCCCAGAATCCCCCATCCAGCTATGCTTTAAGAGGGGAGGACTTCCACTCCCAGAATCCCCCATCCAGCTATGCTTTAAGAGGGGACAACTTCTACTCCCAGAATCCCCCAGCCATCATGCTTTAAGAGGGGAGGACTTCCACTCCCAGAATCCCCCATCCAGCTATGCTTTAAGAGGGGAGGACTTCCACTCCCAGAATCCCCCCATCCAGCTATGCTTTAAGAGGGGACAACTTCTACACCCAGAATCCCCCAGCCATCATGCTTTAAGAAGGGAGGACTTCCAGAATCCCTCAGCCATCATGCTTTAAGAGGGGACAACTTCTACTCCCAGAATCCCCCAGGACTGCCTGCATTTTGGAGAGAAGCTGGGAATGGGGAAACTCTGAGTTATTTGAGTCGGTCTAGCGAGGCTGCACAGGGCCTACTCCTCCGTTATGGAGAGGAGACACAGAAGGTCAGATCCTGAGTTGCAGAGGAGGAAGCGAGTAGAGAAATAAGGAAAAACAAAAATTCTCACGGTCTGTCCAAGACATATTATCACTGGGCACGCAAAAAACTGTTTCAAAGAGAAGTGGGAACTTTGCTAACTTTCTCGAAACTTTTTCGGGCCACAAAATGTGGCCCCTAAAAACCCATTTCTTTCAACCTCCCGATCAAGAGGCAGGTGTCCAGTGATCGAAAATCGGCTGCGCTCAAGAGAATCTTTTCGCGTTTTTGCTTCTTCCCGATCAAAATCAAGTTTTCAAACATGATCTATATGGTATCAGATAATCCTCAATTTACAACGGTTGGTTTAGTGACTGATCAAAGTTGTAACGGGCCTGAAAAAGGGATTTATGTCTGTTTTTTCACACTTATTACTATGGCAGCATCCGCTCCATGAAAATCCCCCACACGGCCATGTAAAATTCAACCGCTTGGTAACAGACTCGTATTTATGACGGTCTCGGTGTCCCAGGGTCACCTTTTACGACCTTCTGACAAGCAAAGTCAGTGGGGAAGCCAGATTCACTTAACAACCATGTGACTCATTTAACAACTGCAGGGATTCACTTAACAACTGTAGCAAGAAAGGCCATAAAACAGGGCAAAATGTACTTAATTGTCTTGCTTAGCAACAGAAATTTGGGGCTCAATTGTGGTCGTAAGTCGAGGATTTTCTGTATATACTATTGTATAAAAGTAAAATTTTGAGGTTACATCTTATTATCCTATTCTACTGCACCAAATGATTCAATAGAGTAAGATAATATTCTTATTCTATATTTTAATTTTATTCCAATTAGAATATTATAAGTGAATATTGTTATTCTACGTTTTAATTCTACAATTAAATCGTAATATGTGAATATTGTTATTCTTTATTTTAATTCTATAATTAAATTAGAATATTATATTATTCTATATTTTAATTTTATTATTCAATGAGAATATTATAAGTGAATATTTTTATTCTATATTCTAACATTCTTATTCTATATTTTTCCCCTTCTACCCTACACTTCTCTCCCTTCCCCTTTTCTTCCCCTATTTGAGTTTCAACTTCCTGTTATATTTTTATCTTTTATGCTTGGATAAATTAATAAACAAAACTTTGAACAACGGCTAAGCATCCACACCTCTCCACAGGATGGGCTTTGTAGTACTTACTGGACATAAGCATTCAGGATAAGATCCGTTTTGCAGACGAGATACACGTTGGGGACGCCAATGGATTCGGACGTGCTGTACGTCTCCTTTAGCGTCCTGTAGTTCTCCTCCGTCAGATGCCAGATGGCTTGGAAGTGGTCGTTTAACAGCGAAAAGAACTTTACATTCTCCAAAGATGCTTTTAAGACAAAAAATGGAAACCCCCGTAAGGTAAAAGGATCCATTTGGGAAAAAGTTTTAATCCCCCAGAAACAAAGGAAATTTGGTGATCTTGTATACAGGTAGTCCTCGACTTACGACCACAATTGAGCCCAACATTTCAGTTGCTCAGCGAAACATTTGTTAAGTGCGATTTGGCCCACTTGTCACAGTCGTTAAATGAATCACTAACATTGTTAAGTCAGTTAGGCAGTTGTTAAGCGAATCTGGCTTCCTCCATTGGCTTTGCTTGTCAGACAGTCGCATAAAGGAATCACGTGACCCCCCCAGGATACTACGACCGTCATAAATACAAGTCAGTAGCCAAGTGTCTGAATTTTGATGGCGGGGATTCCGCGACGGTCGTAAGTTTGAAAAACAATTGTAAATCATTTTTGTCAGTGCTGTTGTCAGTTCGAACGGTCACTAAACGAACCGTTGTAAGTCAAGGACTACTTGTGGTTTAGCTGGTGGATGCATCAGAGAGGATGTTAACCCTGATAATATATTAGCCTCAAAATTAAAGTATTTTTTTTCCCCTTTTTCCTGTGGGTTAGAAGTGGTCTAAGTACGACATAGAGAAATTTTGTTAAATTAAAATCCTCGAAGGAGGCACAGCTATTTTTTAAAGTGACTAATCAGAAAGTCCTTGACTTATGACCACAACTGAACCCAACTGTAGAAAAAATACCTGACAAAAATAAAAAAACTGGCTCAAAGAGATTATTACACAACCAATAGAATTAAAACCGGAAGTATTCTTATTAGGAATAATTACAGAGAACTATGAGGGGAAAAAAACCGAATACCTAATACTACATGTCATCATGGCAGCAAGAATCACATACGCACAGACCTGGAAAAACAAACATGCCCCAACAGAAGAAAACGTGATTAAAAAAAAGTATTGGAGTTGCCCCAAAATGGACAGACTCACGAAAGAACTAAAGGGACAAAAAGGAATCCGAGTATTATTTAGTATGGAACTTATGGTACAAATGGCTAGAGGAAAGAGGGGGAAAAGAGGAAAGCAATAAAAGGAAGAAAAAAGATTAAGAGACTAGAAATATAAGAGAATCAAATGTATATATAAGATGTATGGAAGAGAGAGAGAGAGAGAGAGAGAGAGAGAGAGAGAGAGAGGGAGAGAGGGAGGGAGAGAGAGAGAGAGAAAGGATAGATAGATTGATAGATAGAAGAAGATAGATATATTGATAGATAGATACATAGAAGATAGATAGATAGATGATAGAAGAAGACAGATAAATAGAAGATAGATAGATAGATAGATAGATAGATAGATAGATAGATAGATAGATAGATAGATGAAAGATAGAAGAAAGATAGAAAGAGATGATAGAGATGATATGGATAGATAGATAGATACATAGAAGATAGATAATGATAGATAGATAGATAGATAGATAGATAGATAGATAGATAGATGATAGATAGATAGATAGATAGATAGATAGATAGATAGATAGATAGATAGAAAAAATATAGAGATGATAGAGATGATATGGATAGATAGATAGATACATAGAAGATAGATAGATAGATAATGATAGATAGATAGATGATAGATAGATAGAAGAAGATAGATAGATAGATATAGATAGATAAAGATGTAGAAGTGTTGCAAAGACAATATAAATATATATTAAAAAATTTAAAAAATTAAAAAGAAGAAAAAGGATTAATGGATTATCACCCTCCCTAAATTTCTGACTTTGTTTTTCCACAACGTTTCCTACTGTCCCATCCTTAAATTCCCCAGTTCATCCCCTAACATCATCTACAGCTAGCAAAGTACAGATAATCCTTGAGTTACAACGATTCATTTAGTGACCGTTCAAGTGGCTTATGACCGTTGCAGCATCGTGATCAAAATTCAGACACTGACTCATACTTACGACAGTCACTATGTCCTGGTGTGTGTGTGTGTGTGTGTCATGCGATCCCCTTTTGTGACCATCAGACAAGCGGCAGCCAGATTCATTTAACGACCGTCTGACTAACTGAACAACAGCGATGATGGGATTCTGCAGGGATTCATTTAACAATGGTGGCCAGAAAGGTCGTAAAACTGGGCAAAACCCGCCCCACAACTGTCTCGCTTAGCAATGCAAACCATGGGCTCAGTTGAGGTCGTAAGTCGAGAACTAGATTGTTATCCACGTAGAATTTCCCTTGGTAAATTCGAACCCGCTGTGCCTGCCGTGACTCGATCCAAAGCACAGGCGAAGAGTGGCTGAACCTGAGCCCGGGGCAGCTTCCACTCCTTCCCACCTGTTTGCAGAAGGGGCTTCAGAACTAAGGTGTTGATCCTGGCCAGATGTGCTGAGAACGTTTCCTCGGCCCTGAGCAGCGAGGAGACCACGTCGTTGATGCCCATCTCCTGGGAAAGGAGAGACGGCAGAGGCGCTGAGGTGGGCCGGAGTTTCAAAAGGGCTGGGACGCTTCAAAAACAAACCAGGATGAAACTCAGCTTGATCCGAATCATGGTTCACACCAGAATGACCTTTGGGAAAGAGGAAAGGGAGGGGGGTTGATATTTAGGATGTGAAGGAGTGTGGTGGGATTAAGGATGAAGAAGGGTGGACTGCAACTCCCAGAATCCCCCAGCCATCATGCTTTAAAATAGGTGGACTTCAGCTCCCAGAATCCCCCAGTCAGACTGCTTTAAGAGGGGAGGACTTCCACTCCCAGAATCCCCCATCCAGCTATGCTTTAAGAGGGGAGGACTTCCACTCCCAGAATCCCCCATCCAGCTATGCTTTAAGAGGGAGGGATTTCCACTCCCAGAATCCCCCATCCAGCTATGCTTTAAGAGGGGAGGACTTCCATTCCCAGAATCCCCCATCCAGCTAAGCTTTAAGAGGGGAGGACTTCCACTCCCAGAATCCCCCATCCAGCTATGCTTTAAGAGGGGAGGACTCCAACTCCCAGAATCCCCCATCCAGCTATGCTTTAAGAGGGGAGGACTTCATCTCCCAGAATCCCCCATCCAGGATGCTTTAAGAGGGGAGGACTTCCACTCCCAGAATCCCCCATCCAGCTATGCTTTAAGAGGGGAGGATTTCCACTCCCAGAATCCCCCATCCAGTTATGCTTTAAGAGGGAGGGATTTCCACTCCCAGAATCCCCCATCCAGCTATGCTTTAAGAGGGGAGGACTTCCATTCCCAGAATCCCCCATCCAGCTAAGCTTTAAGAGGGGAGGACTTCCACTCCCAGAATCCCCCATCCAGCTATGCTTTAAGAGGGGAGGACTCCAACTCCCAGAATCCCCCATCCAGCTATGCTTTAAGAGGGGAGGACTTCATCTCCCAGAATCCCCCATCCAGGATGCTTTAAGAGGGGAGGACTTCCACTCCCAGAATCCCCCATCCAGCTATGCTTTAAGAGGGGAGGATTTCCACTCCCAGAATCCCCCAGCCAGCTATGCTTTAAGAGGGAGGGACTTCCACTCCCAGAATCCCCCAGCCAGCTATGCTTTAAGAAGGGAGGACTCCAACTCCCAGAATCACCCATCCAGCTATGCTTTAAGAGGGAGGGACTTCCACTCCCAGAATCCCCCACTCAGCAATGCTTTAAGAGGGGAGGACTTCCACTCCCAGAATCCCCCATCCAGCTATGCTTTAAGAGGGGAGGACTTCCACTTCCAGAATCCCCCATCCAGCTATGCTTTAAGAGGGGAGGACCTCCACTCCCAGAATCCCCCATCCAGAATGCTTTAAGAGGGGAGGACTTCCACTCCCAGAATCCCCCATCCAGCATGATTTAAAATAGGTGGACTTCAGCTCCCAGAATCCCCCAGTCAGACTGCTTTAAGATAAATTGGCTTCATTTTAAGGTGGGTGGGTTTTAACTCCCAGAAGAGCTAGCTGGGGAATTCTAGGAATTGAAGTCCAAACATCTTTAAGCTGAAAAATATTGGAACGGTGCATAGTAACCAGATGTAGAAAAGCAATCCATGTTTATCCCTACTTCTCGTGCTAAACCAAACCAAACCAGGTATATTATGAATTTATTTCTACTGGCATCAAATTCCAGACTGTATAATAATCCCTTCTCCAATCCCTTCTCAATGCTTCTATCGTGCCAGGGGCATCTTTACATTTCTCTGCAGGTGGGGGAGACATAAACAAGTGAGTCAGTAAATTAAACCAGGATATCTTGATTATGGTCTGTGGCATCTGCTTTTAATACTGTATTATTATGTTTCTGTTTTTCACAGGTGTGCAGAATGACATCAACTAGCAATGCAAATATGAATACACTGGGTGAAAACATGACTTTGAACCCAATTCTCCCCCTTCCATACATAGCCAATCTGAAAAACGTGACTTACAACCAGTCCTCGTAATTACGACCATCATAGGATTCCCACCTAATCAAAATTTGGGCAGTTGGCAATTGGCATGAATTTATGACGGTTGTGGCATCTTGGGGCCTCCTAATCCCCTTTTGCAACTTTCTGACAAAGTCAATGTGAGAAGCTGGATTCACTTAATGACCATATGATTCACTTAACAGCAATGTTTCACTTAACAACCTTGGGAAAAGAGTTGGTAAAATCGGGTGTGATTCGCTTAACAATTGCAGGAATTTGCTTAAGAACAGTGGCACCAAAAGTTGGAAAATTGGATGTGACTCACTTAACAACCTCCTTGCTTATCAACGGAAATTTCGTGCTCGTAAGTCAAGGACTACTTGTAGCAGGAAGTTTTTGGCTGTGGGGAAACGATGTTGAGCAGATATCAAAGGCATCATTGCAAATTGACAATTGTGTTAAGAATGACCATTTGTGTGTGTGTGTGTGTGTGTGTGTGGCCAAGGTGTGACATTGTGGCCATTTTGGAAGTTTGCAAACTTTTGGATATTTTCTCTCTTTTTTCCCCCAACATCTTTTGAAAGCAGGCTGGAGACACTGACCCACAAACAGTGAACAAACACAAATTCTATTTTCTGGCCTTCTTTTAAAAACATAGCAACCACAACCTCAAAAATCTACAAACGGGATGAATGCACCTTACAACAAGTTGGGGAAAATTGTGAATCCTGTCTATTTGCACAGCTGTTGTTAAGTTAGTCACACAGTTGCAAGTATCTGACTTCTCCATTAACTTCTTTCGTCAGAAGGTCGCAAAAGGAGATTATGTGACCCCAGGACACTACGACCGTCATAAATATGAACCAGTTGCCAAGTGTCTGAATTTCGATCCTTTGGCCAAGGGAATACTGTGAGAGTCATAAGTGTGAAAAATGGTCATAAGTGCAAGGACGGGTTGTAAGTCACTTTTCCCCAAGCATCTGAATTTGGATCCCCTGATCGCAGGGATGATGCAACGGTCGTAAGTGTGGAAAATGGTCGTAAGTGCAGGGACCGACTGTCAGATAAGTTTTTTCGTGTCGTTCTTCACTTTGGTCAGTAAATGAAATGTTGTAAGTTGAAGATTAGCTGGAAACGTTCAAGGTTTGGGTGGGGCAACGGGGCCTTACGCAACCCATTAATTATGCAAGGCCTTTTTTTTAAGTTTCTAGACCTCACCCTCTTCCTGTGCCCTGGTACAGTGTCAACGCCCCTCTTTCCTTAATGATTAATTACTCAGGCATGGAGTTTTAAAGCCTGGGGTGCCTTGGGGATCTTTTACACAGCGTTCTCCACCTTGGTGTAAATCAAGTAGCTGAGCCAGCCAACGGGGGTTGCCCGTATTTTGGAGAGCTGCAAGAAAGACTTGAGTGCGATTTCTGACCCAGTTCTCCCCTTCACAGCAGTTGGCAGGGCAATAGACGCCCATTTAAATACGGAATGGTACAGTACATCAGACAGTGGTGGCAAACCTATGTCACAGGTGCCAGAGCTGACACTCAGAAGCCCCTGTCTGTGGGGACCCCGCCGTGACCCCAGCCCAGCTCCATTGAGGGAGGGAAAGAGAGAAGTGGGGGGGGGGGTAAGAGGCGAAAGAGAAAGAGAGAAAAAGAGGGAGGGAGGGAAAGAGAGAGAGTGGGAAAGAGAGACAGGGAAAGAGAGAGGAAGGGAGGGAAATAGAGAAGTGTGGGGAGAAAGAGGCGAAAGAGAAAGAGAGAAAAAGAGGGAGAGAGGGAGGGAAAGAGAGAGAAACAGAGGGAGGGAGGGAAAGAGAGAGGGGGAAAGAGAAAGAGAGAGACAGGGAAAGAGAGAGAGGAAGGGAGGGAAAGAGAGAAGTGGGGGGGGGAGAAAGAGGCGAAAGAGAAAGAGAGAAAAAGAGGGAGAGAGGGAGGGAAAGAGAGAGAAACAGAGGGAGGGAGAGAAATAGAGAAGTGGGGGGAGAAAGAGGCGAAAGAGAAGAGGAGAGAAAAGAGGGAGGGAGGGAGGGAAAGAGAGAGAGACAGAGGGAGGGAGGGAAAGAGATAGAGAGGGAAAAAGAGAGAGAGGAAGGGAGGGAAAGAGACAGGGAAGAAAGAGGTGAAAGAGAAAGAGAGAAAGAGAGGGAGAGAGGGAGGGAAAGAGGAAGAGAGGGAAAGAGAGAGACAGAGAGAGAGAGAGAGAGAGAGGAAGGGAGGGAAAGAAAGGGGAGAAAGAGGTGAAAGAGAGAGAGAAAAAGAGGGAGAGAGGGAGGGAAGAGAGAGAGAAAAGAGGGAGGGAGAAGAGATGAGAGAGGGAAAAAGAGAGAGAGGAAGGGAGGGAAAGAGACAGGAAGAGAAGGGGTGAAAGAGAAAGAGAGAAAGAGAGGGAGAGAGGGAGGGAAGGAGGAAGAGAGGGAAAGAGAGAGGGGGGGAGAAAGGTGAAAGAGAAAGAGAAAGAGAGAGAAGGGAGGGAAAGAGAAAGAGGGAAAGAGAAATAGAGAGGGCGGGAAAGAGAGAGAGAGAGAGAGAAACAGAGAGGGAGTGAGGGAAAGAGGTAGAGAGAGAAAGAGGGAAGGAAAGAGGTAAAGAGACACACAGAGACAGAGAGAGAGGAAGGGAGAGAAAGAGAGAGAGGGATAGAAAGAAGGAGGGAAAGAGAGAAACAGAGAGAGGGGGAGGAAAAGAAAGGAAGAGAAAGAGAGGGAGGGAAAGAGAGAAAAAGGGGGAAAGAGGGAGAGAGGGAATGAGAATTGATATTACAAAAGTTTAAATTTTTTATTGTTGCTAAATGTAATATTTCAAAAGCAGGGGGGGGAAATGAGGGGGCATAAAAGTGCAATTTGCACGTTTTTCTTAGAACAATTAGCTGAACTCTGCCTTGTTTATCATTATTTTAGGTAGTAAAACCTCATTATTCAGGTTAAATTGCCAAGTGGACACTTTGCGATAAATAAGTGGGTTTTTGGTTGCAGCTTGGGCACTCGGTCTCTAAAAGGTGGCCATCACTGGATTAGAATAACTTTATTTTATTGTCACTTTGAATGGACGCTAATCGGCATACATTAAAATGAAATTTCCGACATTAAATTGGAATTTTGGGTCTTGAGGGAGGGGGGTTGGAATAGATGACCTCCGAGGTCCCTTAGCCACAGGGTAAAATTGCTCCTTTAAGAGGTTACAGGCAAACAAGCAGTCTGTGACAACCATTCGTTTAGTGACCGTCCGAAGTTCCAATGGCTCTGAAAAATGTGACTGCTTTTCATACTTACGACGGTTGCAGAATCCTCGTGGCCCGTAATCAAATTTCAGACTCTTGGCAACAGACTCGTACTTATGACGGTTGCAGAGTCCCCGGGAGGTCACGTGATCCCCTTTTGCGACCTTCTGATGAACAAAGTCAGTGGGGGAAGTCAGATTCACTTAACGACCGTGTGACTAACTTAACAACCCCAGGGATTCACCGTTTGTTTAACGACCGTTCCAAGTTAACAACGCCACTGAAAAAAAGGGACTTAACACTGGTCCTCGCAGTTATGACTGTCGCAGCCTCCCCACTGTCATATGATCACTATTTGGGCGATTGGCAGCTGGAATGCGTTAACAATGATTGCAAACTCCCAGGGGTGCATGGGATCACCTTTTGCAGCCATCCCAGGTACCTTCCCATTTGCTTAAGGACAGCACAATTCGCTCAACAACTACAGGATTCACTTAGCGACCATGGGAAAAATAAGGGGTAAAGTCGGGAGCAACTCAGTTCACACCTGCCTTGCTTAGCAATTCAGATCCCAACGATGGTCGTAAGCCGAGGACTGTGTGTGTAATGACGCTGTTTGACTGAAGTGAAAATGAAAGGAAGAGGAGAAGGAACAGAAGGAAGACAAGGAGAGAGAAAAGATACAGAAGGAGGAAGAGGAGAAGAGAAGAGGAGGAAGAGGAGGAGAAAACATACAGAAGGAGGAGGAGGAGGAGGAAATAGAGAAGGAGGAGAAAGAAGAGAAGGAGGTAGAGGAGGAGGAAGAAGAGGAGGAGGAGGAACAGGAGGAGGAAGACAAAGAGAAAGAGAAGATATAGAAGGAAGAGGAGGAGGAGGAAGATGAGAAGGAACAGGAGGAAGAGAAAAAAGATACAGAAGGAGGAGAAGAAGAGAGAGAAGGAGGAGGAAGAGAAGAAGGAAAAAGAAGAAGACGGAGAAAGAAAAGATACAGATGGAAGAGGAGGAGGTGGAAGATTAGGAGAAAGTAGAGGAGGAGGAGATAGAGGAGGAGGAAGAAGAAGAGAAGGAAGAGGAGGGAAACAAGGAGAAAGAGAAGATACAGGGGGAGGAGATAGAGGATGAGGAGCAGGAGGAGGAGGATGTGGAGGAGGAAGACAAGGAGAAAGAAGATACAGGAGGAAGAGGAGGAGGAGCAGGAGGAGGACTGTGGAGAGAAGGAGAAGGAAGATAGACAAAGAGAGGGGGAAAGAAGAGAAAATAGACCAGAGAGAGAAGAAGGAGAAGGATAGAAATGGAAGAGGAGTAAGAGATTAGGAAGAAGAAGGAGGACCACCATTCTCAAAGAATTGGCTCAGAAGACTCACCTTACATGGAGATCTTCCTGGTTTGCTCCGCCTGACATCGTCTCCGTGTGGTTGACCCTTTGGGGAAGGGAGCACGTAGGGCTGAGCCCTCCCTCCACCTCCGCACACCCAGTTCCTCTTCCCTCCCAGGACGCCTCCTGACACGCCTCATCCCTGGCCCAGCAGAAAGTCCTCAGGCAGCAGCTTCAGAAGCTGCTTCTCCACCCCACAATCCTCTTTCGACCCCCCCGAGGGTCCTCCTCAAAAGCCCAGCCCCATGGCCACAGGGCCCATCCAAACCTGGCCACTTTAAGACTTGTGGACTTCAACTCCCAGAAATCTCCAGGCAGCTGACAGACGACTTCTGGGAGTTGAAGTCTAACCCTCTTAAAGCATGCAGGCTGGGGGATTCTGGGAGTTGGAGTCCACCCCTCTTAAAGCACATGACCCTGGGATATTGCGATTTAAATAATGCCAGTTGCAAAGCACACAAATTTTGATTACTGTGCATGGCGATTCTGCAATGGACATAATCCCTATCACTAAGAAACACGGTTGTTAAGTGAGTTTTGCCTCATTTTACAACCTTTCTTGCCTACATTGTTAAACAAACTGTTGCAGTTGTTAGTTAGTAACACCGTTGTTAAGTGAATCTCGCTTTCCATCGATTTTGCTTGTCAGAAGGTCGTAAAAGGAGATCACATCAACCCAGGGACATTGCAACTGTCATAAATATGAATCAGATGCCAAGAGTCCGAATTCTGATCATATGACTATGGGGATGCCACAACAGACATAAGTGTGAGCACTGGTCATAAGTCACCTTTTTCCCCACTCCTGCTGCAAACTTCAAGCAGTCGTCACTAAACAAGAAGTCGTAAATGCAGGACTGTGCAGTGTTACCTATTATTTTACCCCTATTTAGTAAATAAATGTTTATTTTAGGGATCCTGAAATTAATTTGGGCCCTTGATTTGAATCTAGCCAATTGCATTTTTTTTCTCAGTGGCTGCAAACCACCTTTCACATTTGCATGAAGAGAAATTTTAGGTTTGTTTGAGTAATAAAGGAAATTGATGAAAACTTAATCACGTTGTGACACCCGTTTTCCAGCTGGCAGAAATGACAATCTGAGGTTGGGGACAAGCCACACAATGTCACAGGTGGGCAACTTGAAGCCATCATGCAAATTATGTGGATAATATGATTTGCAGTCGTGGTAACTTCATTTGCACGGAGAAGCCCCCAACTGCATGGAAAAGGTGCCTGTAAGTACAGGGGTGTCCTGGGGTGGGGTGGGGGTTAAAGGTTGCAAAATGGGAAGTGGGGTGTTATCACCCAAGCTCCGACATTTTGGCATGTGTGGCAGGTTGATGTCCCCACGAAATGGGGAAGGGGTCCCAAGCTGCCAGATGTGGACAGCACCCAAAGCTGGATTGAAGAGGTAGAAATATTGTAGCCTAATAGAAGGGGAAAAGAAAGAGAAAAAAGGAGGGAGGGAGAGAGAGAGGCAGAGAGAGAGAATAGAAAAGAAAAAGAAAGAGAAAGAAGAATGGATAGAAAGAAAAACAGAAAAGGAAAAAAAGAGAGAAAGAGACACAGAGAGAAAGCAAGATAGTCACAGAGAGAGAAAGCAAGGAAGAAACAAGAGAAAAATAAACAGAAAGAGGAAAAGAGAAAGAAAGGAGGAGAAAAAGAAAAGAAGAAGAGAATAATAAAACAGAGAAAAAAGGAAAGGGAAAAGGGAGAGAGAAAAGAGAGAGAGAGAAAAAAGAGAAAAAAGAGAGAAAAGTAAAGAAGTTGAAAGCAGCAAGAGAAAGAGGAAAAGATAAAGAAGAAAAAGAGAAAAAGAGAGAAAGAAGGAAAAAGAAGAGAAAGAAGGAAAAAGAAGAGAGAAAGAAGGAAAAAGAAAATAAAGAGGGAGAGAATAAAGAAATGTAAAGCGGGAAAGAGAAAGACAGACAGACAGACAGACAGACAGACAGACAGACAGACAGAAAGAAAAGAAAGAAAGAAAGAAAGAAAGAAAGAAAGAAAGAACAGAATCTGAAAGAGAAAAGGGAAAGAGAAAGGAAAGGGAGGGAGAAAGGGAGGGAGAGACAAGAGAGAGAGAGAGAGAGAGAGAGAAAGAAAAGAAAGGGAAAAGAAGGAAGGAAGGAAACCTTATTATGGGGCTCTCTGTCTCTGCTCCCTTCCCACATCAGAGCCAGCCCAAAAAAAACTCCATTAATTTTTCTTCATCACCCCAGCGAAGTCACCAACCGGCTACCCTCCTCCTGAATTCCCCCTTCGCTTGGCGAGTGGGACCAGATGGGCAACTGGAAAGGATGGAAGCCAAGAAGGCTGCAAAATCGCCCCACCACGGGTGCAGAGACCAGACCGGAGGCCACAGTAGTGCAACGAATCACCCGTGAGTCAACTTGACTCACCCCCTCATTTCCGAGCCCCGGTGGACTTCCGTGCCAAAAATGTCCAATTTCAAAAAAGGAAAAACCCCTAATTTCTCCCTGGCACAAAAGGACCTCACGGACGGTGTGTCCTTCAGAGCACAGGCAGTGACGAAACGGCAACTTTGCATCCATAAAAAGAAGTCTCGGATTTAAATAATGAAACTACAATCAGGAAAATACTCGAATGCGCAGAAATGGATAAGATGACAACAGAACTAAAAGAAAGAGAAGAATCGGACTTCTATAAAGCATGGAATAAAATGTACAAGTGGCTAGAAATCAGAAGCCAAGACAGAAAATAGAGAATACAAATAGATGGAGATATAAATAATGAATACTATTATAAGTGTTAATACTATGTTTGTTAAATCATAGGACAAGGTTATAGTGAGAGGAAGGCAGTGCAGAAGGGAGAATTATAAAAGCTAAGAAGGAAAGCTGATAGAGAAAACTGTAAAATTACTTTATATTGTTCTGTATGTTCTGTGTTTTGTTTTGTCTTACTGTGTTTTTTTTCTTTCCCTATTGTTTTTAAAGATCAAAACATTTAATAAAAATATTTTTTTATTAAAAAAAAGAAAGCTGGCAGATCCCAACAGCCTTGAGAGACCTCCTAAGGCAGTCCTGCAGGAGACTACACCCCCCATGATCCACGGCGCCTTCAGGAATTCAGCCTTTGTGAGATTAGGCCTGCAATTCTTTCCCTAACAATGCGCCACTGAAAGCAAAATAAATATTTACCTTTCTGCGTTTTTTAAATTGTTGCAGTGGGCCTTAAATTGTTTGATTTCTTTTAGGATTTGAGAATTACAAGTTGCCCAAAGCTGCTTGATTAAATAGGACGGCTATAGAATTGAAGAGAAAGAGAGTAAAGAAGAGGAAAAAAAAGAAAGGGGAAAAGGGAGAGAGAGAGAGAGAGAAGAAAATAAAGAAGAGAAAAGTAAAGAAGTAGAAAGCGGGCAAGAGAGAAAGAGAAAAAGAGAAAGAGAAAAAGAGAGAAAGAAAGAAAAATAAGAGAGAAAGAAGGAAAGAGAAAGTGAAGAGAGAGAATAAAAAATGTAAAGCGGGAAAGAGAAAGACAGACACAGAAAGGAAGGAGAGAGAGAGAGAAAGAAAAGGAAAAAAGAAAGGAAAGGAAAGGAAGATGGAGGGAGGAAGATGAAGGGAGGGAGGGAGGTGCTTTTTCCAACCATTTATTGACCCTTTTGTATTTACTTTATCCTCTGAATTCCAGCGGTGTCCAGGGGTGTCCAAAAAGTCAGTAGGATCATGGCATGATTACACCAACCATCGTTTTGCCCTGTCCATGGATAAACCAACTTTGTTTGTGGGGTCCTTGTGCGCTCCGAGCTTCCTGGTTTTCTAGCAGATGCTTCATGTCCCAACTGGGGAAGATCATCAGCAAACACCACTAATTTTTTGTGCTGATGGTGTTTTCTAATTGGGTGACAAAATGTCTGCAAAAAAGCCATGAAACTAAGATAGCCCTAAGCACAGCTCTCCTCTCTGCAAAATCCCCCTCCCTTCTAGCACTGATGATGTTCTCCAGTTGGGTCATGAAACGTCTGCAAGAAAACCACCAAGCTCAGAGAGCATCAAGGACCCCACAGTTCTCTCCCTCCTCCCTCCCTCCCTCCCTCTCTCCCTCCCTTCCTTCCTTCCTCCTCCTCCCTTCTAGCACTGATGATATTCTCCAGTTGGGTCATGAAACGTCTGCAAGAAAACCACCAAGCTCAGAGAGCATCAAGGACCCCACAGTTCTCTCCTTCTTCCCTCCCTTCCTTCCTTCCTTCCTTCCTTCCTCCTCCTCCCTTCTAGCACTGATGATGTTCTCCAGTTGGGTCATGAAACGTCTGCAAGAAAACCTCCAACCTCAGAGAACACACAAGACCCCACAGTTACACTCTGAACTGCAAATATTCTCGTTTATCGTTAGCTACTTTACTTATTGTCTTAGCTTCTCCCCTTCCTCATGCAAAGTAGAAGCCCCTGTTTTTCATTTCATCTTAAGGCATATCCTTTGCAAAACCTCTCCATCTCTCCACATTTTTCCCCCAGGCTGAAAAATTAAATGAAATGGGTCAAAGAAACTGTTGCCATCCACCGTGGCTCAACCCCCCCCGTCCCAGCACCAAGGCAGCCTCAAGAGAACCACTGAAGGGATTTTCCACTGAGAATGAGGCAGAAAAACGGAAGCCTCTGGGGCTCCTCAATGGGGAATGTCACATTCTCGGTGCAGAATTTCCCCAGGCAATTTTGCAAAAATGGTGAGCCTGGAGGTTTATGGAAGGGAGAAATTGTGGGGAGTGGGAAAAACCTACAAGCTGAACACTCCCCCCCCTCCTAGGATTAATTTCCCTTGTTGAGGGGTATCCTTTGCTACGTAGTTACGTAGGTCTCTTTCAGCTGTTTTCGGTAGTCATGGAAAACAAAGAGAGAGGAAGAGGATGGCTGATTTTCCCAGGCAGCAAAAAAACTACCTACCCACTTAGAATGAAATTCAGGTTTTGCAATGGTTTCAGGTTTTATCAGACAAGTTATTTTCTCACTGCGGGGTGCAAACACTTCTTCCTTCCCTCCACTGCCCTCCCTCCCCTTCCTTCCCTCCTTCCTTTCCTTCCCCCCTTTCTTTTCCTTCCTTCCTTCTTTCCTTCCTTTCTTCCTACCTCCACTGCCCTCCCTCCCCTTCCTTCCTTCCTTTTCTTTCCCTCCTTCCTACCTCCACTGTGCTCCCTCTCCTGCCTCCCCTTCCTTCCTTCATCCCACTTTTCCTTTCTTTACTTTTTGCCTTCCTCCTTTCTTCTTCTCCTGCCCTTCCTACCCTTGCTTCATCCCTCCTTTCCTTTCTTTTGGTTCTTCCTCTTTTTGTCTTCCCATTCCCCTCTTTCTCTCTCTCTCTCCTCCCTCCTTTCCGTTCTTCTTCTTTCCTATCCTTTCTCCCTTCCTCCCTCTTTTCTTTCTTCCTTTCTCTCCTCTCCCTCCCTCCCTTCTCTTTCCTCCTCCCTCCCTTCCCTCCCTCTTTCTTTCTCTCTTCCTCATTTCATTTCCTTTCTCTTTGTATATTTTTCCTGGCTCTCCTTGCTTCCTTCCTCCTTTCCTTTTCCCTCCTTCCTCTTTTCCCTTCGTTCTTCCCTCTCTCCCTTCTCCCGCAAGCAAAGCAACCCCACCTGGGCTGAAGCAGGCATCCGTGGCCGTCCCCTCCAGCTCTCCGTTCTCGCCCTTCCTGGTCACAACCCACAGGGCACATTCTTCCTCCCAGCTCACGTGCTCCCTGGGCTCATGTGTTGCAGGAACTCACAGCTCAGCCAATCTCTCTTTCAAAGGTTGACCCAGCCAGCTCCTAAAGAATAGGGGGGGGGGGAAATGGGTGTGGGTAGAAATCCCACAATGCACTGCAATCGCATTCCTCCTGGCCCTCCTCGAAATTCTTTGGGCAACAGCCAAAACCTCTGACACTTGGCAAGAAGGGCACAATTGTTCAAAGTTTGCCATTTTCAGATCTGTGGACTTCAACTCCCAGAATTCCCCAGCCGGCTGCCCAGATGAGGAGAGGGTTGAAAGGGCCTCTGCCCAAATAAACTCATAAATAAATAAAAATAAGTCAGTTGTGAAACTGCAAGGTGCCAGGGCTATGTGCTTTAAGAGGGGTGGACTTCAGCTTCCAGAATTCTCCATTCAGCATGGAGAGCTGCCTGAGGAATTCTGGGAGTTGAAGCCCACCCCTCTTAAAGCATCCTGGCTGGGGGATTCTGGGAGTTGGAGTCCTCCCCAAGCATCCTGGCTGGGGGATTCTGGGAGTTGGAGTCCTCCCCTCTTAAAGCCTTCTGGCTAGGGGATTCTGGGAGTTGGAGTCCTCCCTTCTTAAAGCATCCTGGCTGGGGGATTCTGGGGGGAGGAAGTGCACTTCTAAAAACTTCTAAACATTGCTGTGTAGATCCCAGTGTTTGAATCGGTCTCTGCCCAGATCTGCTAAATATAGACAAGAAAGAGGAAACAGGAAAAGATGGAAATTAAATCACTGCAATTCCATCAAAGGATGAACAGAAAAACAAGCCAAGGTTGCAAACTCTCCACTCAGTGCTGAATTAACCCTGCGATATTGCGACCGTCATAAATATGAGTCAGTTGCCAAGGGTCTGAATTCTGACTGTATGGGGAGGCTACAATGGTCGTAAGTGTGAAAAATGGTCATAAAGTCCCTTTATTCAGTGATGTTTTAACTTTGAACTGTCACTTGACTCACTGATCTAAGCCAAGGACTAGCGTGAACTTCTAACTTTTCTTCAGGGCAGTAAAATAAAAGAAATAAAATACAGGCTCAACTCACATGTTTTTTCTAAATTGAACTGGGGACCTGAGGTGGTACTTCATCAGGATACATGTAGTCCTTGATGTACAGCCATTCATTTAGTGACCATTCGAAGTTAGAATACTGTTGAAGAAGATGACCTACAACCAGTCCTCACACTTATGACCCTTCCAGCATCCACATGCTCAAGTAATCTCTCTTTCCTCCTTCCTTTTTCTCTCCTTCCTCTCTTCATCCCTTCTTCTTTTTTACTCCCTCCGTCTTTTCTCCTTCCTTTCTCCCTCCCTCTCTTCTTCTTTCCTCTCCTTCCTCTTCACTCTTCTCCTCTTCTTCCTTCATCTCTTTCCTCCTTACTTCCTTTCTCTCCTCCCTCACTTCTTCCACTCTTCTTTTATTACTCCCTCCCTATTATCCTGCTCTCTTCCTTCTCCACCTCTTATTCTCTTTCCTCCTCCCTCCCTCCTTCTCTTCCTTTCTCTCCTCCCTCTCTTCTTCCCTTCTTCATGCCACTCTCCCTCTTTCTCCTTCCTTCTTCCCTCCCTCCCTCATTTCCTTCCTTTCTCTCCTCCCTCTCTTCTTCCCTTCTTTATTCCTCTCTCCCTCTTTCACTCCTCCCTCTTCCCTTCTTTGTTACTACCTTCCTCTTTCTTCCTTTCTCCATCCCTCCCTCATTTCCTTCCTTCCTCTTCCTCTTCTCCCTCTCTTCTTCATTATTCCCCCTTCTCCCTCCTCCCTTCCTCCCTCTCTCCTTCCCTTCTTCGTTACTCTCTCCCTCTCTTTCTCCTTCCTTCCTTTCTCCCTCCCTCTCTCATTTCTTTCTTGCTTTCCTTTGAGAAGCAACCCAGCCAGCCGAATGGCCCCAACCCCCCCTTTTCCAGACTACTCCCAGCTGTTCTCCCCAAGTGACTCCCCTGCACCCCAAAAACTGAAAACCTGCAGCTATTGTGCAGGGGCTGCCACACATGTCCAGATGCTGCCCCCCCCTTGAAAAACAGCAAAACAGGCCTGGACTAACCGAATCACCTCCTCCCTGGGGAAAATGCCCTGACCAGAGAACCGTAAAAAAAAGCAAGATATTCGCAGCTTCCCTTCTTTTCACTTCAGCTGAGCCAGGCTGCCTGTAAGATAACCTGGGCTAATGAATTAATTAATGGCTCTTCCTGGACAGTGACAGGGACAAAAGGGGAGGGGGGGAAGCCATCTCTCCTCCAGCCGAAACAGGCTCTCCGCCGTGCTGAGCACCGAAGGGAGAGAGATGGCCTGGGATCCGAATACCCGAAGCCCCCTCTGTCCCTTGGGGGGGTCTCCCTCCATCCTGCTCTGCTACTCCAGCACTGCCTGGAGCCAGCTCATTCAGGTGAGGAAGGGAGTGGGAGGAAGCTTTTTTTGGGGTGGGTGGGGCAAAAGGGATTGGGTGTGGGGGTGCCTGGGAGGGAGATGGATGGGTGGGTGGAGAGACCCCATCTACGATCGGCAAATAATGAGTAATGGATGCAGGGCACCCCAAAAATAGAAGACAATATTTGTAGCTCAAGATTGAACTGGGGGGGGGGTGTTCCTTGGTGCACCCTAAGCTTGGGGGGGTTCTTGCAGAGATTTCTTGACCCAGCTAAGGAATGTCATCAGTGCTGGAAGGGATGGGGGGTTTGCAGGGGAGAAGGAGGAAGAAAATAATAACAATGTGAGTTTCTTACTGCTCTGAGAGCTTGGTGGCTTTTCTGGCAGATGTTTCATGTCCCAACTAGGGAACATCATCAGTGCTGGAAGGTAGGAGAGTTTGTGGAGAGGAGGAGGAGGAGGAGGAGGAGGAGGAGGAGGAGGAGGAGGAGGAGGAGGAGGAGGAGGAGGAGGAGGAGGAAGGAGGAGGAGGAGGAGGAGGAAGAAGACTGTGGGGTCCTTGGTGCTGTCTGAGCTTGGTGGTTTTCTTGCAGACGTTTCATGACCCAACTAGGCGACATCTTCAATGCTGGAAGGGAGTAGGATTTGCTCCCTGTTTACACACAGTAGTTTGCCCTGCCAGAGTGGGTCATTAGGATGTGGTTTTCTCCTCGGTAATACTTTGATGTGCATTGCTTGACTTTTGTCTGGTGTTAATCTGTGTTTAGCTGCTGGATAAAGTGTGTGTTCTGATCTGATTGTTTCCTTGTCACTTTTTTATGGTGTTTTCTGAACTGTGTGTAAATGTGGTTGATCTCTATGGGTCTGCTGATGGCTGATCAGTGTTGAAACCACCAGGCTCATAGAGCAACAAGGACAACCCACCCACCCTTCCTCCTCCTCCTCCTCCTCCTCCTCCTCCTCCTCCTCCTCCTCCTCCTCCTCCTCCCCACAAATCCAATCCCTTCTAGCACTGATGATGTTCCCTAGTTGGGTCATGAAAGGTCTGCAAGAAAATACCCAAGCTCAGAAAGCACCAAGGACCACGTACTTGAATCCTGATCTAAAAATATTCTATCCAAACCATCTATATATAAACAGAGCAAACCCAATCCCTTCTAGCACTGATGATATTATCTAGTTAGGTAATGAAACGTCTGAATGCAAGAAAACCATCAAGTTCAGAGAGCACCAAGGATCCCACAGTCCTCTTCCTCATCTTTTCCACAAATCCCACCTCCTTCTAGCACTGATGATGTTACCTAGCTGGATCATGAAACATCTCCAAGAAAACCACCCAGATCAGAGAGCTCCCCAGGCGCCCCTAAATCCAAGAATATTGTTGTGCCAAATTCTTTGAGGTCCTAAACTAACATCAAAGAAACTCAGGGCAGGATTGTTAAATCTAGGTTACAGATCTGGATGACCACTAGATGCCAACAGAGAACTGGGGGTGGGGTGGGGTCTGGGGGAGTGGAGATCTTTTTTCCCACCACCTAATGTCCATTTTGACAATCCAGATCTGATGGTCCAAGAGGCGAATGGCAGCACTGTTGTTTTTAATGCTTTCATCAATTGAGTCTTAGCGGTTTAATCTGATTATCTTTTATTTTTTGATTGGGTGATACACAGAGTTGATTGAAAGATGAGGCAGGTTATGTAAATATTTTAAATAAATAAAATAAACAATGAGAAGACAAACCGGCCTGCAGGTTGAGACTCCACAAATACAGGAAGCCCTCGACTTTACAGTAATTCATTTAGTGACCGTTTGAAGTTACGACCGTTTTTTCACACTTATGATCGTTGCAGCTTCCCCATATAAACCAAATTCAGAGGCTTGGTAACTGACTCATACTTATGATGGTTGCAGTGTCCCAAAGTCATGTGATTCCCTTTTGCGACCTTCTGGGAAGCCAGATTCGCTTAACGACCATATGACTCACTTAACAACTGCAGGGATTCGCCTTGGCAACTGTGGCAAGAAAGATTGCCAAATGGGGCAAAATTCACTTAACAACTGTCTCACTTAGCAATGGAAGTTTTGGACTCAATTGTGGTCGTAAGTCGAGGACTACCTGTATTTAGTTTTGCACAGCAAAAATCTGATTTTTTCCATCAGTCTGAAATCCAGACCAGCTCTGACAGGGGTCTGTCATAAAGGAAATTTACAGAGAAAAATCTTTAAAAGAGAGAGATTTTCAGGAAATTCTGGATGGTTTTGACTTTCGGCACTGTGGCTTTGGCGCTTGAATATTTATTTAATTTAAGGTTTGCAAAGGCCCCACGAACCCAAAGGAATTGTTTTTATCCCTCTCTTGTTTCATCAGCATTTTTTTTATTCCAGATCAAAAATGCAGAGAAAAAGCTCACCAATTACACTTATTCTCCTCTGTTTGAAAATGTTTCAGAATCTCTGATCTTATATTTTAGTAAGGCTTTCGGAGTCAACAAAAAATAAAATAGAAACAGAAAAAAGAACTAGGAAAAGACGAAATCAGAATAGGAGCAAAATGGGGAGAGCAGAAAAGAAAAACAAATGAAGATAAAATTTAAAAAAGGAAAATTTGACCTTTTTGTGTGCAGATTCAATGTGGAAAAGAGTAAGGTTCTACATTTAGGCAAGAGAAACGGAACGCACAGGTACAGTACAGAACTGGTGCCGTCCGCTAGGCAGTGTCAGCGGGCGACACCTAGGAGTGGGTCCTTCTCTGTGATGGGCCCAACCCTCTGGAGTGACCTCCCCCCCGACATTCGAACCACCACCGACCTCCGTTCCTTCCGTCAAAAGTTAAAGACTCACCTGTTTCAATCAGCTGGCCTGGCACTCTCTTAGTTTTACCTCCCGGGGATTTATTTTAATTGGGTTTGGGTTTTAATTGGGGATGTTTTTAAGGTTTTAACTGCTTTACTTTAAGATACAGTCTTCTAACCTCCTCATTTAATTTAAGATTTGTGTATTTATATTTATTCCTATGTATTTGTGTTTTAATTTGACTGTACACCGCCCCGAGTCCCTTTCGGGAGAGGGGGCGGTCTAGAAATCTAAATAAAGTAAGTAAGTAAGTAAGATACTCTGCAAAATATAAAGTACATTAAACCTCTTGCTCTAAAATTGCCCTTAAATTTACGGTGGCACAGTGGTTAGAGTGCAGTACTGCAGGCTACTTCTGCTGACTGCTGGCTGACTGCAATTTAGCAGTTCGAATCTCACCAGGCGCCAGGTTGGCTCAGCCCTCTGTCCTCCAGAGGCGGATAAAATGAGGACCCATGGGGGGAAAGAGGCTGACTTAGAGAAGGCTGTAAACGCACTGTGAAGCGGTATATAAGTCTAAGTGCGATTTGCTATGGCTAAAATAAATTAAATTTAAGTGCATTAAATCTCTTGCCCTAACATTAGAGGAATATTCTGCATTACAGAATATAATTACAGAATTATATTCATGATATAGACTCATAGAATCATAAATGGTTCTAATGATCAAATTCCACAATTAAAGTTTTGTTCCTTCCAAGCAAGAAGTAGAAATTCTAGTCCTCAAGCCACAATTCACATCCTAAAACCGAGATTAATTCTACTGAAAATAGGCTTACTTCAGATAAATTATATATAATGGGCTGCAGAGCAAGGATGTTAGGCTTCCTTGGGAGTAAGGGGGCTTTGAATTTTACTGCTAAGCAAACAAATCTAAGTTCTAACTAGATTGATTGGGGTAGACAGTTAAGTTGTAATTCAGGGAGTCCCCGACTTACGACCACAACTCTTGATCTAAACCAGAATTAGGGACGAGAATTTCCGTTGCTAAACAAGACGAGTCACACCCAATTTTTTAGGACACGGTTGTTAAGTAAATTACAGAAGTTTACCAAATCATGCAGTTGTTAAGCAAATCCAGCTTTGACTTTGCCTGTTGGAAGCCCGGCTTGAGTTTATCAGTCCTCATACTTACGACGGCCACTGCATAACCATGCTCACATCATCAAAGGTAACCGGAATATATTTACAACCATTGCAGCATCCTGGGATCATCTGATCATTGCTCGCGGCATTCTCAGCTGGCTCCCGACAAGCAGAATCAATGTGGGAAGCTGGATTTACTTAACGACCACGTGATTCACTTAACAACTGCAGGGATTCGCTGATTGACCATTGGCCAAAAAACTTTTTAAAAAAACAATCAGGTGTAACTCATTGAACAACCAACACCGCACCTCAACAAGAGGCAAACTATGTTCCGAAATTGGAGACAGACGGGCAAGGAACGCAAAGCCCTGAAAATAAATCATCAATTGAGCCTTCCAGGAAGACAGAAAGCTTTGTGTGTGTGTGTGTAGGAGTGTGTCGAAGAGTTGTGTCCTGTGTCCCCTTGTGTGAATTTTGCACACAATTCAGTGTGACTGTTCTACCCCCCACCACTCCCACCCTACAACGCCCTTTTGTGGCGAAAGGGATTGGGAGAAAGGAAAAGATGCAAAGATAAAAACAAGATAAATTAAGCACAGGCAGTCCTCGACTGGCAGCAGTTCACTTAGTGACGATTCAAAGTTAAAACAGCACTGAAAAATGATAGTTTTTCACACTTGTGACTGTGGCAGCCTCCCCGTGTCACAAGATCAAAATTCAGGTGCTTGGCAACTGATTCATATTTATGACAGTTGCAGCTTCCCAGGAACACGTGACGTGATCCCCTTCTGTGACAAGCAAAGTCAATGGGGAAGCCACTTAACAGCCGTGTGAAGATCATAAGGTAAAGGATCCCCTCGCACATATGTGCTAGTCGTTCCTGACTCTAGGGGGCGATGCTCATCTCCGTTTCAAAGCCGAAGAGCCAGTGCTGTCCGAAGACGTCTCCCTGGTCATGTGGCTGGCAGGACTAGACACCGAAGGTGCACAGAACGTTGTTCCCTTCCCACCAAAGGTGGTTCCTATTTTTCTACTTGCATTTTTACCTGTTTTCGAACTGCTAGGTTGGCAGAAGCTGGGACAAGTAATGGGAGCTCATTTTGTTACGTGGTGCTAGGGATTCGAACCACCAAACTGCCAACCTCTCTGACCGACAAGCTCAGCGTCTTAGCCCCTGAGTCACCGTGTCCCTTAAGAAGATCATAAAAGGGGTCAAAACTAATTTAACAAATTCGTCACTTACTAACAGAAATTTTGGACTCAATTGTGTAAATTGAAGACTACCTGTATAACAATATCATAGTCAACTACAACACCCAGCAGCCAAAGATAAGGAAAGCACAACGTAGAGGATGCTCGGAGTTGTAGCTAAGCAACACTTCTTAACCGGTACATGTGCGGTTCTTTATGTTCCTTAGATCTGTGTTTTTTTAAGCTTGACAATTTTAAAAGGTTTAGACTTTAATTCCCAGAATCCCCCAGCCATCATGCTTTGAGGGGGGAGGACTCCAACTCCCAGAATCCCCCATCCAGCTATGCTTTAAGAGGGGAGGACTTCCACTTCCAGAATCCCCCATCCAGCATGCTTTAAGAAGGGAGGACCAGTGGCGTAGCGTGGGTTGTCAGCACCCGGGGCAAGGCAAGTAATTTGCGCCCCCTAAAGCGAGGGCGGCCCGACTGCAGCTGCCCCTGGGTCGGCATCAGTCAAGTGAGGCTCTCCATGCTGGCCTCCTGCCTTCCTCCCGAGGAGGAGCTCGAAGGGCAGCGGGAAAAGGCTCGACTGAAGGGAAGCAGGTTCCGCGGGGGTGGGAGGCGCACCGGGGGCTTCGGGAAGGCGCCGGCTTCCCGGGGCGCTCCAGGCGGAGCGGGAGGACGCGGTGGCGTTGCAGCGGCGGGCAGACGGAGCGCAGCGCAGCGCCGCTCTCCTTCGGCTCCGCCTGGAGCGCCCCGGGAAGCCGGCGCCTTCCCGAAGCCCCCGGTGCGCCTCCCACCCCCGCGGAACCTGCTTCCCTTCAGGTGCCCTTCGAGCTCCTCCTCGGGAGGAAAGAGACGGCCACAGTCCGGCAAAGGGCGGCGCAGGGCGAGTCAGGGCGCCCCCCCAGATGTTGCGCCCGGTGCGGCCGGCCCCCCCTGCACCCCCCACGCTACGCCACTGGGGAGGACTTCAACTCCCAGAATCCCCCAGCCATCATGCTTTGAGGGGGGAGGACTCCAACTCCCAGCATCCCCCAGCCATCATGCTTTAAGAGGGGAGGACTTCATCTCCCAGAATCCCCCATCCAGCTATGCTTTAAGAGGGGAGGACTTCCACTCCCAGGATCCCCCAGCCAGGATGCTTTAAGAGGGGAGGACTCCAACTCCCAGTATCCCCCAGCCATCATGCTTTGAGGGGGGAGGACTCCAACTCCCAGTATCCCCCAGTCAGCATTGGTTTTCCAATAGCTGCATCACAAGACTTGCAATTTTAAAAAGTCAAAGCCGCTAATGATTGCCAACTTCCTCTTTCCCACAAGGCTCTTAGCTGCTTCATCCAAGATGGCGGCCCATTCCCAGAATCCCCTCTGCCTTCAACCTCCTTTCTTTCACATCTTTCGTGTTTCTGCAGGCAACCACCGAACCGCCGAAAAAAAAACCAGATCCCGTCACATCAGAAACTGTGGTGATTTGGGGTTTGCGACTCTGGCAAGTGGTTGGCATTTTTGCCATTTTTGTGCTGAGTGTTAGTAAGTGCTCTTCCTTCTTTTTAAAAAAATTTCTGTCCTTCGAGTACCTGTTTTATTGGCAGGGAGGTCAAAAAAGTCAAAATGGCAACTGGGAATTGTCATTGTACACTTGCATCTGACATCCTGACTTTTTTTTCACCTCTTTCCTATGGACAGGCCTTTTGGAAAATATAAAAGAAACAAGTTTTGGTCTCCCCCAGTAGAGATAGTCCTCGATTTACAACAGTTCCTTTAGTGATGGTTCAAAGTTAAAACAGCAATATAAAAATAAGTTTTCCACACTTACGACCGTTGCAGTATCCCCGTGGTCATGTGATCAAAATTCAGAGGCTTGGCAACTGACTCATATTTATGACGGTTGCAGTGTCCTGGGGTCACACAATCCCCTTTTGCGTCCTTTAGTCAGTGGGGAAGGCAGATTCACTTAACAACCATGTTACCAACTGATCAACTGCAGGGATTCACTTAACAACGGCAGTAAATGGGGCAAAACTCACTTAACAAAGATGTCGCTTAGCCATAGAAATTTGGGGCTCCATTGTGGTCGTAAGTCGAGGATTACCTCTATGCATTCTAATTTCTAATCACACAAGTACAGGGATGCTGCAACAGTTACAAGTGTGAAAAACGGTCATAAGTCGGTGCTTTGTAACTTTGAACGGTTGCTAAACAAACAGCTCTAGGTCAAGGATTGTGGAAAGCCAACCGCACCCCCATCAGGAGCAGCCTCTGTAGATCTTCAGGTTGAATTGCTGCCTGCAGCGGAGAGTCTGGATGGGCTTTTAAGAGTCATGAATAATGGCGGCACGGTTGACAGGATTCGAACTCGCTCCTATCCCCGGGAGTTAAGCAAACGGCAACTGTTCCACCACACGCCCCATTGATTCCACCTGGCACGGGCCGTTTTCCAGGTCTGCAGCCTGCCTGCTGGCATCGGAAGAGAAATCCTGGAAGAAAATGTTCCCAGACAGGGGAGGAAATATTTGCGCCATTAAATAGGCATCATTGCGGGAAAGGTGGCGAGATTTTTCCCGCGGCTGACAGTGAAAACAGACTCACCAAAAAAAGCTGCCAGGAAGAGAAAACAAGCTTTTTAAGGGGTCTATTTTTTTATTTTTATTTTTGAGGCAGATTTAATTTCACGAGCATTGCGCAGGGAATGCGCGCCGAGTAGTTACTCAAAACGTTTTGACATTGCCAATTGGCACGTGGACTGGCTTCCCGTTTTATCTGACTTTCCCAGCGAATCTTTCTCAGCAAGGCATGAAAAGGGCTCGAGAAGGCTTTCTTTGGCAAACAGGAACCAGACTCCTATTGCGGAGGTTCCTAGACAGGGGGAAGTCCTCAACTTACGACCTTTCCTTTAGCAACCGTGCAAAGTTATAGTGATACTGAAAAAAGGGTTTGTTTAATTTAATTTAGCTTAATTTAGCTTATTCAATATGCTGTCCGTTGATCAAGTGATTTAGGGCTACTTACAGTGTGGTAAATCACAGTATAGGTCAGGGGTGTCCAAACTTGGGAGCCTGGCTGGGGAATTCTGGGAGTTGAAGTCCACAAGTCTTAAAGTTCCCAAGTTTGGACACCCCTGGTATAGGTAGTCCTCAACATAACTTTTTTTTCTTTTTTTTCTTTTCTTTCTTTCTTTGTCTTTCTTTCTTCTCCTTTCCTTTTCCCTTTTTCTCTCTTCCTCTTTTCTGCATATTTCTTTCTCTTCCTTAGTTCCTTTTATTTCTTTCTATTTATTTTTCTTTTTTCTTTCTCTCTCTCTCTTTCTCTCTCCTTCTCTCCTCTCCTTTTCCTTTTCTTTTTCCCGTTCCTCATTTCTTTCTTTTTCTTCCTTCCTTCCTTCATTTATCTTTCTCCTCCCTTCTTCCTTTCTTTTTTCTCTCTTCTCCCTTCCCCTTCTGCTTCTCCTTTCCTCCCTTCTCGTTTTCCTCTCCTCCTCCTCCTCCTCCTCCTCCTCCTCCTCCTCCTCCTCCTCCTCCTCCTCCTCCTCCTCCTCCTCCTCCTCCTCCTCCTCCTCTTCTTCTTCTTCTTCTTCTTCTTCTTCTTCTTCTCCTTCTCCTTCTTTCACTTCATTTTCATTTTCCCCCTTTTCTCCATTCTGCACCTTCATCTTTTCCCTTGCTTTTCACCATTCAATTCCAATTATTAAAAATTTAATCCAGTGGCCTTTTCTTAGGGGGAACCCCAAATGTGTGTGTATGGAGGGTGTCCATCCTCCCATGGGGGTGGGGGAGAGCTCCTTAGCTGGCTAAGCCACTCCCTCCTTTCTCTCCAGCCAATTCTTCCTTCTTTCTTCCCTGTTTTTAGTCATTACCCTCTGTTGCATCTTCAAATGTCGCATCCCGAGGACCAAGAAGGAGATCGAGGCCCGCTATGCCAAGAGGCAGGCCGCTAAGATGTACGCAGACAAGCTGGACACTGTGCCCCCACTCAATGAACTGACTGAGATCCCAGGCGGTGAGGACCCCATTTTTTTCTCTGGGGTTGGAGAGGAGGGTGAAAATTGGAGCATCAGGTAGCGGGAGGCCTCGACTTATGACCACAAAAGGGAGCGGAATTTCTATTGCTAAGCAAGTGAGGTTGTTAAGTGAATCGCTCGGTCATTAAGTGGATCCAGCTGGGCCCATTGACTTGTCTTGTCAGAAGTGTGGTGATTCGTTTAACAACCGTGGCGTAAAGATTGTCAGATCAGGTGGGACTCACTTATCAATGGTCTTGCTTAGCAGTGGGACGTTCTGGTATCCATTGTGGTTGAAAGTCGAGGACACAAAAGAACTGCAGCCAGCTGCGTCTTCCCCCCACACACACACCTGTCTCTTGCATTGGCCGGACTCACAGGTGACCTGCAGGTGTGGCAGCTCTGTCCACCCTGATCACAGGTTCATTGGCTTAAGTAAGTGACCAGCTCTGAACTCTTGATGGTTTTCCTTACTTTCTTCCTTCCTTCCCTCCCTCCTTCCTTTTATTTCTCTCACTCTCTCCTCTCCCTGCTTCCTTCCCTCCCCCTTTTTCCTTCCTTCCTTCCCTTTCTCCTTTCACTCTCTCGCCTCCTTCCTTCCTTCATTTCCTGTCTTCCTTTTATTTTTCTCTCACTCTCTCCCCTCTCCCTGCTTCTTTCCTCCTTCCCTCTCTTTTCTCATCCTTCCTTGCTTCTTCGCCATTCCTTCTTCCCTCTTTCTTTCAACCCTCTTTCTTTCCTCTCCTCTTTTTTCTCTCCTTCCTTCCCTCTTCCTTCCTTCTGTTTCTCACTCCCCTCTCCTTGTCTCCTTCCCTCCCCCTTTTTTCCTTCCTTCCCTCCCTTCCTCCTTCTCTCCTCCTTCCTTCCTTTCCACCTCCCTCCCTCTATTTTCTCATCCTACCTTCCTTCTTCGCCATTCCTCCTTCCCTCTTTCTTTCAGCCCTCTACTTTCCTCTCCTTGTTCTGTCCGCTTTTTTCTCCCCTCCTCTCTCCTCCCTCCCTCCCTCCCTCCCTTTCAATCCTACCTTCCCCTTTCCTGTCCTTCATTCTTCTCTGCCTCTTCCAGGCTCCACTGAAAGCCTCACGACTCTTTCAGGCCAGCTCGAAGCCCGACCGCTCGCCTCCCTGCCGGCCGTCCAGGAAGAAGAAGAAGTTACGGGGGAAGCCCACTAGAGGGCGTTCCCCTCTCCAGCGCTGTCCTTCGTCCGCGATCCTGTGTCTGTCTGTCTGTCTGTCTGTCTGTCTGTCTGTCTCTCTCTCTCTCTCTCTCTCTCTCTCTCTGCTGCGTTCTGCCTTTTTCCTCCTCTGGCCGCATCGCTTCTCTTCTACCTTCGCCCCAAGAGCCCCACCTGCCGCCTCCTCCCGCAACCCGAGCATCAGCTCCCAACAGGCACTCACGCAGAGGCACAGCGCTTTCCTCAACGTCAATCAAACCCTCAAGTTACGACCGCGCCCCAAATTTCCATCGCTAAGTGAGACGTTTGTTAAATTAGTTTTGCCCCGTTTTACGACCTTTCTCACCACCGCTGTTAAGCAAATCACTGCAGTTGTTCAGTGAGGAAGATGGCCGTTAAGTGAACCTGACTTCCCCCTTCGTCAGAAGGTCGCAAAAGGAGAATCACGTGACTCCGTAACAATGCAACTGTCGTAAATTCAGGTCAAGTGTCCAAATTTTAATCAGGCGATCGCAAGGAGGCTGCAATATTCATAACTGTGAAAAAGTTGCCTTTTTTCCCCCCAAAGTTTGCTGTTGCAACTTTGGCCACTAAACCAATAGTCGTAAGTTGAGGACTACCTTAATCCTGAGTTTCTCAACCTCAGCAATTGGTCGTAAGTCGAGGACTGCTTCCATTGCAGATTTCAAACAGGCCCTCTTTGCCTTCTAGTTTGGTCTCACAGAGGAATCAGAAATCTTCAGCAAGTGCTAAAAAAATAATAATCAAGATTTTCTCATTTTAAAAAAAATGTGGTCTATTGCACCATTGGGCCTGCCATTTTGACTTTTTTGACCACCCTTGGGTGAAATGCACACCTGCTGCCACCTTCTGGTGATGCCTGTCTGGATTCCCATAATCCTTTGCAGTGTGTCATCCTGCCTGCATAAACAATTCTGCTAAATTTATATAAATTGGAATATATGCCCACCAAAAATCCCCTCGCAAGATTAAGGAGGGAGGCTGAAGATTGTAGGGATGGGGAGAAAAGAAACCCTCCCCTCCAAAAATGTTGGTTTGTTTGGGTTTTTAAAAAATGTGTGGCTTGTTTACTGCAAAATTAAAGTCCACCGGTGTGTGTGTGTGTGTTAGTATTGGATAAAAAAAATGAAGTTTTGGGGAAAAAACGTGGAATTTTAGGCAGATTTAATTTTTTAAAAACCGCTGGTGTTTGTAAAAGCTTCATCACCACCACCGAGACAGGAAGAGGCAGATGTGAGAAGGCTCTGCTGCAAAGCTGGTCAATGTTGTTTGTGTTGGAAACTCAGTTAAGAGATGGAGATAAAGGAAGGTGGGTGAGTGAGTTTGTGTGTGTGTGTGTGTGTGTGTGTGTGTGTGTGTGTGTGTACCAGCATAGCCCTGGAATGCTTTGAACAATTTCAACCAAACCTGGGACACAGATGACTTACTCTCTGGAAACAAATACTGTGGGGGTAAGACACCTCTAAAATCCCTCAGGGGTGTGTGTTCTGTTAAGATGCAGCCTGTTGTGTCTTAAAATGGCTTCTACTGTACAGTGCAGTGGAGTTACCATCAGCTAGTTGATTGACAGAACAGAGGGAAGAAAATTAGGCATTCAAAGCTTATATGCGCCAAATGATTTTTAGGAGAGATGGAAATTCGAAGGAAGAGAAAAATGAGGGTTGGGATGAGCCACTTGATCTCTAGATCCCTCTTAAGACCAGGAATCCTCTCGATCCTAAAATTAAGGAGGGCTTTTGGATGATTTGCTTAATTAGCAACTTAAATAAAGACGAAGAGATATAGGATACTAACTTGCTAAGTCTTGCAAGAATGCAACATTTAGTTTGTGCCAGTTAAATTCTGCTTTGGATAAAGAAACGAAATACAAGCAGTCCTCGACTTACAACAGTTTGCTTAGTGACTATTTGAAGTTACATTGGCACTGAAAAAAGAGACTTACGACCGGTTTTCACACTTACGATTGTCCCAGTATCTCCCTGGTCACGTGATCAAAATTCAGTAGTTTGCCAACTGACTCGTATTTATGACGGTCGCAGTGTCCCAGGGTCACGTGATCCCCTTTTATGACTTTCTGATGAGCAAAGTTTTTGGGAAGCCCAGATTCGCTTAACAATCCTGTGACTAACTTAACAACTGCAGTGATTCGCTTAGCAACTTTGGCAAGGGAGGTTGTAAAATGGGGCAAAACTCACTTAACGACTGTCTTGCTTAGGAACGGAAATTTTGGACTCAGTTGGGGCAGTAAGTCGAGCGCCAACTGTGGAAAGGTTGAATCTGCAAAGACAAGAAAAACAAATGAACATTAAAAGGATGCATGGAACAGGAGTGTGTTGCATACCAAGGAGGTCAGAAAAGTCAAGATGGCGTCCACAGCCAAGCAATCCGGAGCTGCGTCTCTGATTTACATGCTACATGGCGGCATCCTTAGGAAAAAACATTTAGTCATTGAAGCCTACCATTATGGCTCTAAATCATAAGAATAATGTTTTCCTCCCTGTTTTATGGTAGTCGTTAAGTGAAGCTTATTGTTTCCTGTGGAGCAGCTTTACCTTAAACTAGGGGTGTCCAAACTTGGCAACTTTAAGACTTGTGGACTTCAACTCCCAGAATTCCCCAGCCAGCAGAGCTAACCTCGCCTAACCTCTCCTGTATTAGCTTAACGGGCACTGCCAAAAATGTCATAAAATTGGATTTGCTGGGTCACTGGGTGCCTCAACTTATGACCGTCGTGACTCACGATGGAAATTTCAGACTCTATTACGATCAAAAGTTGAGGATTGAGTTTGCTCAGCGAGTTAGCCCTGAATTTGAACCCAAGCAAGCTGGGGAAAAATCTGCATTATTTATTATTAATATACTGCAAATTATTAATATATCACAACATTAATATTTAATAAAATAATATTTGAGGAATAGGTATCATTTATTAAACATCAGTGACTAGCAAAATTGTTACATGGCAAAAAGGGATAATAGGCAGCGAAAAGGAGGAGAGAGAGAGAGAGAGAGAGAGAGAGAGAGAGAAAGAAAGAACTGGTAAGAATTTACATAATTTCAACTACAGATAATCCTCGACTTATGACCATTTGTTCAGTGGCTGTCCAAGTTACAACGTCACTAAAAAAAACATGAACATTTTTCATGAACATTTTTCATACTTACGACCGTTATAGCATCCCCAGGGTCGCATGGTCAGAATTCAGAGCCTTGGCAACTGACTAGTACTTATGACGGATTTAGTGTCCAGATGTCATGTGATCCTTTTTTGCAACCTTCTGACATGAAAGACAACAGGGAAGCCTGTTTCACTTAACAACCGGGTGACTAGGTTAACAACGGCAGTGATTCGTTTAACAACTATGGCAAGAAATGTCGGAAAATGGAGCAAAATTTGCTTGAAAGCTGTCTCGCTTAGCAAGGGAATGTTTAGAGGCAGCTTGGAGTTATCATAACACAAGTGGCATAGAAACAGCAGTGGCAAGAAATAAGTAAGACACAGGTAGTCCTTGACTTACGACTGAAATCGGGGTCATTAAGTCATCTTGTGATCAGATTTGAAGGGTATATTTTTAGGAATGTTCTTAAATGAGCATAACAGTCATTAAGTGAATTTATTTTTCCTTCCTGGCCATTTAAAAAAAAAGGTCATAAATCACTCAGAGGAGGACCATCTAACATGAAACAGATGCTAAACCACCGGTCGTAAAGCGAGGATTACCTAGAAAGAGGATTATGACAAACCTGGGTTTGGTACAGCCCAGATAATCCTTTATTACGGATATTTACTTATTTTTCTTATTTATTGGTTTTTTACACTGCCTTACGGAGGGGTCCTTCAACAAGCAGGGGGGTTGGACTAGATGATCTCAAGGGACATTTCCAATTCAATGGTTAGAAATGAAAAATGCTTCAGTAAAGGACCCTGGCCATTAAAAGCTCCTTCCAAACTTTGGAGGGGCTTGAAAGAAGAGTCCGAACGGTCTTGAGGATGGCCGAAGGGGTGTTCCTGCTCCTCGCGGAGGGGTGGATGACTAGATGACCTTTGGGGGGGTCCCTCCCAATTCACCAATTCTCTGGCTCTCTCCGGTTCAGACTTCCTCTCGGAATTTATAACTCCACCTCACGTGTGGCAGGAAACAAGCTGCTTTTGGTTTCTCTAGCCAACAAATCTTGATTTGTGTCCAACGAGAAGCGACGTGGCGTTCCAGGCAAACATCTGGCCAGCTTGTAATTAAGAGACAGAAAACACAGCTCAAGGTGATGACACACGAAAAGCCAGATTTCTTATAGAACATGTCCTGGAGGGAAGGAGCCAATTTTCAGAAACTTTTGCAAAAGAGTGTGTGTGTGTGTGTGTGTGTGTGTGTGAGTGAGTGAGTGAGTGAGTGAGAGAGAGAGAGAGAGAGAGAGAGAGAGGGAGGGAGGGAGGGGTTTAAACCATCCTTGGGCCCCCCAGTTTGCAGGTGAACCCCTAAAGGAGACATACTGCATATACCTTAAAATCTTCAGTGAACTTTTTGGGGAGATAAGTTTCATCTTTATGCACCCTTGTTTTCCAGCAGACAAGATTTTACATTCGTTTTTGTCAAAAGTTGGCAGCTTTAAGATATGTGGACTTCAACTCCCAGAATTCCTCAGCCAGCAGAGTGGCTAGGGAATCCTGGGAGTTTAGTCCACAAATGCTTGCTGTGGGATTCTGGGAGTTGAAGCTCACACCTCTTAAAGCAGAGCAGCTGGGGGATTCTGGGAGTTGGAGTCCACCCATCCGAAAGCATTCAGGGCTGGCTGGGGGATTCTTGGAATTGAAGTCCACCCATCTAATTGGGGGATTCTGGGAGTGGAAGTCCTCCCCTCCTAAAGCATGCATGGCCAACTGGGGGATTCTGGGAGTTGAAGTCCTCCCATTTTTCAAACTTACGGCCATGGCAATATCCCTGCAATCACATGATCAAAATACGGGCGCTTGGCAACTGACTCATATTTATGACGGCTGCAATGTCCCGGGGTCACAATCCCATTTTGTGACTTTCTGGACCAGGAAAGCCAATTTGGGGGGGGGGGGGGGGCAGCTGGACTTGTTTAACAACTGCATGATTCACTTAACAACTGCAGTGATTCACTTAACGACCATGGCAAAAAATAGCTCATAGAATCAGGTGCAACTCACTTAACAACGCCATGCTCAGGGATGGAAAGTCTCGTCCCGATTTTGGTCGTATGCCGAGGACTGCCTATATGACATTTATGCAGTAATCAGTTAGAATAAACATTAGGAATGAATCTGATCTAAAGCCATCAATTAAATTTATCCACATGGAGGGATTTTTTGCGACTCCCTGTTGCTCTTTTTTAATATTTCTGCTACCAGAGGCCTTTTAAAATAATCTCTATTTAATAGTCGGGATGACGTTTATATAACCATGGGTAATCCATTAGAATAAACATTATGAGTATAACTAAAATATAGTTATTGGCTAAATGTATCTTTATGGAAGGACAACTCATAAGTCCCTGGAGTGAGGTTAATTTTTTTTTGCCAAAAGTGCTTCTTGCACTTTTAATTGGCAAATAAACCTCTGATCTTCTGAAAAGGTTTTTAAACAGAGTTTTCCAACACCAAAATTAACAACAGGCTAAGAATAAATTAATTTTTCCCTCCCACCTGGGTCAATTTATAGGCAATACATATAGGGAGTCCTCATTGGGCCCAAAACTTCTTTTGCTAAACGAGACGGTTATTAAGTGAGTTTACGACCTTTCTTGTCAAGCTGTTAAGCAAATCACTGCAGCTATTAAGTTAGTGACATGGTCATTAAGTGAATCTGGGCTTCCCCATTGACCTTGTACGTCAGAAGGTTGCAAAAGCAGATTATGGGACCCCCGGACTGCCAGAAATACGAGTCAGTTGCCAAGCGTCTGAATTTTGATCACAAGGTGGCAAGGATTTTCACACAAGTGTGAAAAAGGGTCATAAGCCATTTTTTCTAGTGCCACTCTAACTTTGGTCACTAAACAAATGGTTGTAAGTCGAGGAATAACTATCTATTTTATTATTTTGTTTTAATCAGTTTCTATCACTGCCCACCTCAACCAAGTGACACAAACGTTTTGTGCAAAATGAGAAAAACAACAACGAGGAAACATTTAACGAACTGCAGAGCTTGGTGGTTTTCTTGTTTCATGACCCAACTAGGGAACATCATCAGTGCTAGAAGGGAGAGGAGGAGGAGGAGGAGGAAGTGGGGAAGAGGAGGAGGAAGAGGAGAAAGGGGGAGATGATGGAGGAGGAGGGATAAGGAAGAGAAATAGAGGAGGAGGAGGAGGAGGAGGAGGAGGAGGAGGAGGAGGAGGAGGAGGAGGAGGAGGAGGAGGAGGAGGAGGAGGAGGAGGAAGAAGAAGAAGAGGAGGAGGAGGAGGAATTGGGGAGGAAGCGGAAGAGGAGGAAAAAAGGGAGGAAGAGGAGGAGGAAGAGGAGGAAAAAAGGGGGAGGAGGAGGAAGAGGAGAAGGGGAGGAGAAGGAAGAGGAGGAGGAAAAAGGAGGGAGGAGGAGGAAGAAAAGGACTGGGGGGTGCTCTCTGAGCTTGGTTATTTCTTTGAAGACGTCTCATGACCCACCTAGGGAACATTATCAGTGCTAGAAGGGAGAGGGGTTGTGGAGTGGAGGAGGAAGAGGAGGACGATTGCAGACATTTCATGACCCTTCTAGCACTGATCATGTTACATAGTTGGTCATGAGACATCTGCAAGAGAAGAACCCAGCTGAGAGAGCCCCAGCGGGTTGTAATTAATGTAATTAATTGTAATTAATGACACTTTTTGCTTCTGCCCCCTCCCCTCCCCTCCCTTTCTCCTCCTTCACCAGGTCTGGCCGAAGTGAAGGCAGAGGAAGAGGAAGAGGAAGAGGAAGTGCCCACCGTATCAGGCAAAGTAGATGCCCGGAAGAAGAAAGAAAAATCAAAAGAGGGAAAGAAAGAAAAGAAGAAGCACCAAGAAGAAAAGGAAGAAAAGGAAGCATCTGAGAAGGACGGGAAAGAGGGAACGAAGCAAAAGCAAAGCAAGAAAGAAGGGAATGAGGCAAAATTGGAGAGGAGGAAGAAAGAGGAAGGAGAAAAGAACGGCGGCAAAGAGAAAAACAGAGATAATTCTAGGGCACGTGCAAAAACACCTTCAAATCCTAAAAATTCATCCCGGAAAAAGTGAGAGAAGATTAGAGAAAATTACAAGATAGAGAGAGTGAGAGAGAGAGAGAGAGAGAGAGAGAGAGAGAGAGAGAGAGAGAAGAAGAAGAGGAGGAGGAGGAGGAGGAGGAGGAGGAGGAGGAGGAGGAGGAGGAGGGAGGAGGAGGAGGAGGAGGAGGAGGAGGAACAAATCTGGAGACTTTTTTTTTAAAGGAGGACTTTTTGCACCTTTTCAAGGTCTCTAAGTGTTTGCATCACTTTGGACTGGTTTTTTTTTTTTTTTAAATTGCTGATTAAAAAAATATCTGAACCTTGAGAACTAGAAACTTGAACAAGCATCTTGAAATCCATGCCAGCTATCTCTTTTGTCCTGTTGCAAAAAGAAAGAAAGAATGAATGAAAGAAAGAAAAGAGAAGAAAAGAAAGGAAAGTACCATTGTGAACTCAATTCAGAATATTTAGGGGATGGAAGGGCTGTTTTTTTAGCAACTGTATTCATCCAGTGCAATAACTTAATCCGTAAAAATCCTAATTGTTTTTTGGGGAAAAAAAGCAATATATAGGGGAAATAATTATTATCCCAATGAAATGCACAAGAACACACTTGCATGCAAACACCAGGAAAAGTTGCACGGGGCACCCAGCAGGTAGCAAATAAAAATAAAAATAAATTCAGATATATTTTTTTCCAGTGGATTTTGAAAACATCTGTTCAAAAGGCAGATGGTTAATGAGGGTTAAAGATGTATAATTATGCTACGAAGACCTAATTTGCTCAAGATCATTAGGACGGCCCAGTTTATGGCAACACTCAGAAAATCAAATTCGTCCTGCGGAAAGAGTGCCTCTAGGCATATACAGAAGGCCGTTTAGCGTTTTAGCATCTGGAACAAGATTGGTCATCTGCTCCAAGCGATGATTTGAAAGGGAAATTTTCATTTTGGGGGGGAAAATTATTAAAGTTTATAACACAAGGTCAAATACAAATAAAAAGTGTGAAAGTTTAAGAGAGAGGAAGAAAAAGGGAGAAAGAAGTTAAAAAGAAAGAAAAAAATGGAAGTGAGTTCTGATTTTTTTTTTCCCAGCGCAAAAACACACACAAAATTACAGCCTCCTATGTCCTATGTATGTTGCAGGGCATAAAATCTAAACATGATGATACCTCCCACCTATCAGACATCTGGAAACCAGCCCTAATCAACAAACGAGTCCCATCCACCACCCAGGCCATTATAACATGAAACAACAACGGAGACACAGCCAGCACCAATCAGCACCAATCTACCAATCAAGATACAACCATACAACCAATCATTCCACTTACTGAAACAAAGCCAGCACTCCACATCCCCCTCACCAAGATTTATAGAAAGATGGCAGCTCCGACCACGTTTTAAGCCCAAAACCCAGCCTGAAGATGGCGAGTGAGACCTCGCCGAAACGTTGCCAAGACAATCTCAATCTTACATGGGAAAAGACCCGAGTACAACAAGACCAGCACTTATATACATGAATGAATGATGCCGTGGCTCAGTGGCTAAGACACTGAGCTTGTCGATCAGAAAGGTCAGCAGTTCAGCGGTTCGAATCCCTAGCACTGCGTAACTGAGGGAGCTCCCGTGACTTGTCCCAGCTTCTGCCAACCTAGCAGTTCGAAAGCATGTAAAAAATGCAAGTAGAAAAATAGGGACCACCTTTGGTGGGAAGGTAACAGCGTTCCATGCGCCTTCGGCATTGAGTCATGTCGGCCACATGACCACGGAGACGTCTCCGGACAGCGCTGGCTCTTTGGCTTTGAAACGGAGATGAGCACCGCCCCCTAGAGTCAGGAACAACTAGCACATGTGTGCGAGGGGAACCTTTACCTTATATATATTCTAGATTCTAGAACAACAAAAACATTCTAAGTGTCAAAGCCTAACGTCAGACATTCAAATACAGGCAGTCCTGCCCTTTCAACAGTTCATTTAGTGACCATTTGAAGTTACGACGACACTGAAAAAAGAGACTTATGAGCATGTTTCACACTTACGACTGTTGCAGCATCCCCATGGTCATGTGATCAGAATTCAGATGCTTGGAAACAAACTCAGATTTATGATGGTTGCAGTGTCCTGGGGTCCTTGGAAAAAGGGGTTGGACTAGATGGCCTTTAAGACCGCCTTCTGAGATATGCCTTTTTGATCTTTTTAAAGCTCAACACCATGAATTCTTTTTTTGTGTGTGCAATATTGAGTTCACTTTGGTCTACGTTTAAACTGATTTATTTTGTTGTTCTTTCCTTGTTTTCCAATTATTATTTTTTAAAGAAACATCTATAAATGGGTTTTCTCCTAATATTGACCCTGTTGTGGGGTTTTTTTTCTTTTTCTATTTTTCCTTCTTCTCTCTTGTTGTTCAATGCATGTTTCTGGGCTTAAATTTTTATGTCCCTTTTCTTAATTACAGATGCGTAACGAAAAAAAAATCTGGACAATTTTTGAATTTGTGGTGTTTATTAGTAAATAAGGGAATCCAGTGGAAGCCTAGCAACTCTGAAGGAGCTTTTCAGATTTCTCGCTGTACCTGTATATTTAATTTAGAAAACTCAATGCACTGTTTCAGAAAGGAACTTCTCTGTTCCCCTAGAGACGGGAACCATTTTAAAAATCTAATTTTCTTGACATGAGGATGAATATGCATATGTTTGTCGCCAGGAAAATTGTGCGTGGGATATAAGAGTTTCCAGAATAAAATTGCAATTTGGAGGCACGCTGAGATAAACAGGCTTCGTTGCACTCATTGGCGGGTGCTTAAATCATCTCGAGTTGTACCACTTGACAACCTCTCTGACGCTCAAAAGCACCATTAAGCTCTTGGCTGGATTCGCACCTGGTGCTTGAAGGGCAGGAGGGAAAAAAGATGGCTTGATTTGAAGGCAAGTTTGGAGCGGGTGGCGTTAATCTCCAAATCAAAGATGTTGTAGGCGGTGCTCGACTTACGACCACAACGGATCCTGTTGCTAAGCGAGACCTATTTTAAGTCAGTTTCGCCCCATTTTATGACCTTGCTTGTTAACTGAATCAGTGCAGTGGTTAACTTAGGAACGCCGTTGTTAAGTGAGTCTGGCTTCCCCATTGATTTTGCTTGTCGGAAAGTCGCCAATGGGGGAATCACATGACCTCCAGGACACTGTGACCGTCATAAATCTGAGTCAGTAGCCAAGAGTCTGAATTTTGATCACATGACTGTGGGGATGCCACAACGGTTGTTGTATCTGTGAAAAATGATCCTGTAACTTTTTTCAATGCTGTTGTAATTTACAACGGTCGCTAAATGAACTCTTGTAGATGGAAGACTGTCTATATTTCTGTATATTTCTGTCCTGCCTTTATTATTTTGGCAAATAATTCAAGATTATCAACATACTTAATGCTCTTTTCTAGGTGATTGATCCAACTGGCTTTCGCGAATAAGGCAGGACTAGAACTCACGGTCGCCTGGTGATTGGCCCAAAGTCACCCAGTTGGCTTTCATGTCTAAGGCAGGACTAGAACTCCCTGTCTCCTGGTTTCTAGGCCAGTGCCTGAACCTCTACACCAAACTGAGACTCTTAAGACCACAAATCCATCAGTTTCCTTTTTCAGGGGTGTCCAAACTTGGGAACTTTAAGACTTGTGGACTTCAACTCCCAGAATTCCCCAGCCAGCATGGCTGGCTGGGGAATTCTGAAAGTTGAAGTCCACAAGTCTTAAAGTTCCCAAGTTTGGACACCCCTGTTTTAGGTGGAAAGGATCAGATGCTAAAGACAATAACCAGTTCCCTACAAACTTCTCAGAGTTATCTGACAGGGGGTCAAAAAAGTCAAGATGGCAGCCATAACTCTGGGATCAGAGTTCATGTTTGCTACAGGTGGAGGACTGCGAGCATCCTGGACCAAGCTAAATCCAAAAACGGTGGGGAATTGAGACAAATCAGCATTAAAAGACACATCTCTATAGTTTTTTGTTGGGAGGAGAGGGGTTATGAGTAATTTATTTTAAGATGGGGGGTGGGGAGGGGGTAAAGTGTTTGGTTATAATATTTGAATGTGAATTTTTGCGGGGGGGTATAGCATTTGTATGAGATTTATATTGTATGGAGGGGGGGGTGAAAAGGGGGAAAATTTGTTTGTACAAAACTCTTTTAATAAAAAAAAAAAAAAAAAAAAAAAAAAAAGACACATAGGGATAAACCAAGAAAGCCAATCGACAATCTACACTGGTCAATAAAGGTTGTGGCCGCCATCCTGACTCTTTTGACCTCTTTCCTCCTCCATAGATGCTCCAGTTAATTGTCCACTTTGAAATGAAATCATTAAATCGATGAACTAAGAAGTTGCTGAGTGAGGTTTCTAGCCAAAACAATTCCCAATAATGGAGTCGCTTGTTCTCCAGGAAAATTCAGCTGAATTTGCATTTAGAAAGCCTCCATTAGTGAGATTTATGCGCTTAACAACAAGAGGATTTGTGTTGTTATTGTTGTTGCTTTTACTTTAAATATACCTTATCCAGCAATTTACAACAACGGGTAAGTTAGAGAGGAACATTTACCAAACATGCGACAAGATGTTGGGAACACAAAAGATGGCATTTGCTTGGCTTGCAATTTTTTTCCCCTCCGTGGGTGTCAACCCGAGAAGACTTTTAATGATTTGTGTCTTTCAATGCCACTTTCTTTCCAAAAATTGACAGCCCATTGTGAATTTCTGGAATATTTTGTTCTTTCTCGGCATCAGCCTGTGTTGGCCAGGAAGGATGAAGACAGTGAATATTCAGACTTCCTTGCAAACATTTCATGACCCAGTTAGGTAACATCATCAGTGCTAGAAAGGAGTGGGGTTTGCGGAGGAGGAGGAGGAAGAGGAGAACTGAGGGCAGAGCTTGGGGCTCCTTGAGCTGAGTGTTGCAGATGTTTAATGACCCCAATAGGGAACATCATCAGTGCTGGAGGAGGATGTTTCAAAGAGGAGGAAGAGGAGAGGAAGGGAGGGTGAAGGAGGAGGAGGAAGATGATGATGGGGGGGGGGGACTCTCTGAGCTTGATGGTTTCCTTGCAGACATTTCATGACCCAACTAGGTAACATCATCAACTCTAGAAGGAAGTGGGGGTTTGTGGAGATGGGAGGAGGAGGAAGGACTGTGGGGTTCTTGCTGCTTTCTGGGTTGTGTGTTTCTTACAGACGTTTCATGACCCAACTAGGGAACATCATCAGTGCTAGAAGGGAGGAGAGTTTGTGGAGAGAAGGAAGAGGAGAGGAGGAAGAAGATGAAGAAGGAGGAGGAGGAGGAAGAAGAAGATGAAGAAGAAGAAGGAAGAGGAGGAGGAGGAAGATGAAGAAGAAGACTAAGAAAGAGGAGGAGGAAGAAGGACTGTGGGGTCCTTGGTGCTCTCTGAGCTTGGTGATTTTCTTACAGACGTTTCATGACCCAACTAGGGAACCTCATCAATGCTAGGAAGGAGTGGGGTTCCTTCTGCCTTTGGAGCTTGTGTTACGTGTGGAAAGGAAGGTTTGCAGATCGATCGGGGCCCCCGTGCATTGCAGGATCTCATTGGGCCGATGAAGGGAGCCGCCAGCGTCAGACAGGAGAGTGTCTGCTGTAGACACAAAGCCTCAAGCGCAGCTTTAGTTACAGTCGTTGTTGTTTCTCAATTAAATCTAAAAACGGAGAATGAAGGCAATTTGTAATCGGGGGTTTGATCTTCACTGGGCTTCAAGCTGGCAGTTATTAAAATTCTCTTTAGGCTTCGCTGAAAAGTGACACAGAGGCGGTGCTAATTGGTTGGCTAATGGGCTTGCAAATTAATCTAACTCTAGATCCTTGCATAAATATTGTATAAATAGGAGAGAAGTTTTTTTCTCCTCTTAGAAATGGATTCTCAAGGACAGGTAATTCTCGAGTGACATCAGCTCAGCCCCAAATTGCTGTTGCTAAGTGAGACGCTTGTTCAGTGAGTTTCTCCCCATTCTACGATCTTTCTTGCCACCGTTGCTAAGTGAATCATAGAGAATAGAATAACAAAGTTGGAAGGGACCTTGGAGATCTTCTAGTCCAACCCTCTGCTTAGGCAAGAAACCCTACATCGTTTCAGATAAATGGCTGTCCAATCTCTTCTTTAAAAAGTTCAGTGTTGGGGCATTCACAACTTCTGGAGGCAACTTCTGTTCCACTGATTAATTGTTCTAACTGTCAGGAAATTTCTCCTCAGTTCTAAGTTGCTTCTCTCCTTGATTAGTTTCCACCCATTGCTTCTTGTTCTACCCTCAAGTGTCTTGAAGAATAGCTTGACTCCCTCTTCTTTGTGGCAGCCCCTGAGATATTGGAAGACTGCTATCATGTCTCCCTTAGTCCTTCTTTCTATTAAACTAGACATACCCAGTTCCTGCAACCGTTCTTCATATGTTTTAGCCTCCAGTCCCCTAATCCTCTTTGTTGCTCTTCTCTGCACTCTTTCTAGAGTCTCCACATCTTTTTTTCATCGTGGCGACCAAAACTGAATGCAAATATTCCAAGTGTGGCCTTACCAAGGCCTTATAAAGTGGTATTAACCCTTCACGTGATCTTGATTCTATCCCTTTGTTGATGCAGCCTAGAACTGGGTTGGCTTTTTTGGCAGCTGCTGCACATGGCCGGCTCATATTTAAATGGTTGTCCACTAGGACTCCAAGATCCTTTTCACAGTTACTACTAATTAAGCCAGGTACCACCTATACTGTATCTGTGCATTGCAGTTGTTAAGTTAGTAACCTGGTCGTTAAGCGAATCCAGCTTCCCCATTGACTTTGCTCGTCAGAAGGTCGCAAAAGGGGATTGTGTGACCCTGGGACACTGGGACCGTCATAAATATGAGTCACTTGTCAAGCGTCTGAGTTTTGATCAAGTGATCTTAAGGGATTCTGGAATGGTCCTAATTTCAAAAAAACGGTCATAACTTTGCTATTTTATATGGTAAACCTGGGCGGAGGGGGAGCAGTGACTATATCCAGTACAGGTCCTCGACTTACGACCAGAATTGAAGTCAGCATTTCCATTCCTAATCAAGGTGGTTGTTACGCAAGTCACACCTGATTTTACCATCTTTTTCATCACTGTTGTTAAGTGAATCAATGCAGTTGTTAAGTGAGTCACAGGGTCATTAAGCAAATCTGAGTCCCCTAATTGACTTTCCTTGTCGGACGCTGGCCAAGCACCCCAATTTTGATCACGTGGGGATGCTGCAACAGTCGTAAGTATGAGGACTGGTTGTAAATCACTTGTGGTAACTGTGAAACGGTCACTAAATGAATGACCGTAAGTCGAGGACTACTTGTATTACCAACAAGGATCTTAGATGAATAAGAGTTACAAAGCTTGCAAAGTTTTGACTTGTGACTTTTCCACAAACAAATCTTGAATGCAGAAACTAAACTGTCAAATCTTCCTGTAAATAACATTGCAGCTGAAGGGAAAATTACAATATTTCGCCAGGTATCCCTCCTAGAGGATGGACTTTGACAGATACCCGGGGAAATATTGTAATTTTCCACAAGAGAAAGAGACCTGACTAGCATCTGGCAGTCCAACAACAATAATAATATTTTTTTCCTCTATTTTTATTTTATTCGAAAAAAGTTAAAATGCAAAACTCCAAAAACTTCATTAAAGAAACAAAGAAAGAAAGAAAAAACCCACAAAACAAACAAGAGATTAAAAACAACAGGGCATTAAAAAAGAAAAACAACCAAGCATGATCCATATACGCATATTATTCCCCCACATTGAAATATGGTAAAATTTTAAAGGAAATATCGGGGTAGCCCAAGTTCCTAGTCCTCATGGGGTTAAGCAGATTGATTTTTTTTAAACCTATAATTTGAATCAGCTGCCCCAAAGAACACTTGAGAAATTGTCACAAAGAAGTGGGTGGTATTCCCCTTGCTTTTCCTATTTTAAAATATTCTACCTTGTCTTTTTTTTGAATTTTAATTTTTAAAAAAGAAAAAAAACTTTAAATATTTATCCAGGTGCACCGTTATTATAGTTTGCACAGAAACTAGTAACTTAGGATATGTTTTAGTTACAATGTCCTCAACTTACAACCATTTGTTTAGTGAGCTTCCGGAGTTACAATGTTATTGAAAAAAGTAACTTATGACCGTTTACCACACTTATGACCGTTGCTACATACTTATGGTGGCTGGGCAACTGACTCATATTTACGACGGTCGCAGTGTCCCGGGGTCACGTGACCTCCTGACCAGCAAAGTCAATGGGGAAGCCAGATTCACTTAACAACTGAGTGATTCGCTTAACGATGACTTCAAGAAAGGTCGTAAAATGGGGAGAAATTCACTTAACCAGTGTCTCGCTTAGCCACAGACATTTAGAACTCATTGTGGTCGTAAGTCAAGGATTACCTGTAACCAGGTCAAAAAATGCACTGTGGCAAAGAATACAGGCAGTCCTCAACTTACGACCACTTGCTTAGTGACTGCTCGGAATTATGATAGACCTCCCTGAGAGTACTTAAAATCGAATTCTGAAATTCCAACGTTTGGCCCGTGTTGGATTAGGGTGGTTTGCAGAGTCCCATGGTCACATGACTGGGTTTTACATTTTTATCCTGAAAGCTGTAATTTATTTCCAATTTTTCACAAAACACCCTTAGCGAACAAATGGTTCGCTTAACAACCGGGGCATTGCGTAACAACCGCTGCTGTACAAAAAAAAGTTGGTTAAAATCAGTGTTCAAGTGGGTGATTCATTTTACAACCATCATGTCTTACGGCGGTCATAGGCAGGTCGTAAATCCAGGATTACCAGTAGGAAAAATGAATTAAGCGGAGGCAACATGGACCAGCAGGTGGCGCCATGTAGTTGACTTGAGTGATTTAAAAAGTATTTAAATAAAGGATCAGAGGATCTGTTGGATCCTTCACAAAGGCACCAGTTCAAATTCCTCGGGGCCGCAGTAGAAGTGAGAGGGTCTTTTGCTTTGCAGGCACTTTGCACATGCACAGGGACCTCTTTCGGTTGCTGGGTGGGATTGAGGAGGGCATCAAGGGAAGAGGAAGTGAAGGGAGGGAGCATCTGGTCCTTCAGCAGGAGGAAGGAAGATCCAAAGAAGAAGCTACGCTAATTGTTGGACATAAAAGATGATTGAATATATTGTTGATATAATGTAAAACAAAAAGCTGCCAATGTTTATTTTTTAATTTTTAATCCTTTTTTTTCTGTAAAAGTTGTGAGATTCGGGGGGGGGGGGAATTTCTACCTTTCGCACGATGTAGCTGTCAAAATTTTGTATACCTATTTACCCTTTCCTATAAATATTTGTAAAAACCAATAAAATTCTTTTTTTAAAAAAAGAAGAAGCTACGAGTGGGACAGAGATCAGCTCCAGGGGTGGATGAGAGGAGGGATCCTTGAAGGGCGATCCTGTCTGCCAGATTCCTCCCTTGCTTGGGAAGGAAGGAAAGGAAGGAAGAAGGACAGAAGAAGAAGAGAGAAAGAAGGAGGAACAAAGGAAGGAAAGAAGGAAAATGACAGGGAGAGAAAGGTAGAGAGGAAGGAAAGAAAGGAAAAAATCTAGGAAGGAAGGAGAAAGAGGAAAGGAAGAAGGGAGGGAGGAAGTGAAGCAAAAATGGGAGGGAGGGAGGGAAGGAAGGAAGGAAGGAAGGAAGGAAGGAAGGAAGGAAGGAAGGAAGGAAGGAAGGAAGGAAGGAAAACTGACAGGGAGATGGGGAGGGTGGGAGGAAGGAAAAGAAAAGTTTAGGAAGGAAGGAGAGAGGAAAGAGGAAAGAATGAAGATGGGAGGGAGGGAGGAAGTAAGGAAGAAAAAAGGGAGGGAGGCAAGAAAGGAAAAATCTAGGGAAGGAGAAAGAGAGGGAAAGGGAGGGAAAAGGAAGGGAGGAAGGAGGGAGGGAGAGCCAGAGGAAGGGAAGAAAAAAGGGAAGAAAGAAGAAAAGCTAGGAAGGAAAGAGAAAGGATGAGTGAGGGAAGAAGGAAGGAAGGGGAAGGGAAGGGAAAAGAAAAATATGCCACTGATCATCTTTTCTGATAAATTCCATTTTACATCAAGGCCTTCAGGCCAGATGCCAACCTACAGCCAATCTTCCCTTCGATCCCTCTTCTTCTCCAGAATTCCCCCAAGCAGCTTGCAGAAGTCCGGGAAACACCCCCCCCCATCTCCCACTAGACTCCCTGAAGTTCCCTCCCCAGCCACAGAGGTGGGGGCATGCAAGTGCAACCACACACCAACCTATGCAAGAGAGAGCCCCCAGAGTTCCCTCAGGCACCTTGGAGTAAAGGCGGAGGAAATTATGAGGTTGGAAGAGGCTTACTCCCAGGAGGAAAATGCGCTTTGCGGGAGAGGAACCTTGCACTCAAAACTGCCAGGAGTTGAAAGGCAACCAGAACTGATGGTTTTGGCAGATGTTGACAGCTGGGATGGGCAGAGCCCCCCTTAAAAGCCCTCATTGATCAAATGCTTGGCATTTTCTCCGTGCAAACCCACCCCCACCCCAAAAAAGGTTTTCAAAAGAAAAAATTCTCAACCTTGGCAACTCCTTCCTTCCTTCTCTTCCTCACTCTTCTTCCTTCCTTCTTTCCTTCTTTCCTTCCTCTCCCCTGCCTTGTCTTCCTTCTATCTCTCCCTTCCATTCCTCCATTCTTTTTCTCTACTTCCTTCCTTCTTTCCTTCCCTGGTTGTCTCTCTCCCTCCCTCCTTCATTCACTCATTCCATGCTTCCTTCCTTCTTCCCCTCTCCTTCCTTCTTTTTCCATGCCTCCCTTATTTCTCTCTTCCTTCCTCTCCCTCCCTTGATTTCCTTCTTTCCCTCTCTTTTCTTTCTCTCCTTTCTTCATTCTTTTCATTCTTTTTTCTTCCCTCTACTTCCTTCATTCCTCTCCCTTCCCCCATCTCTCCTCTCTTCCTCCCTCCCTTTCCTCCTTCCTTCCTCACATCTCAAATTTGCCACGGTTGAGAAACAAACGGTCCTCCAAGCCAAAATCTTTCCTTGGAGGAACTATTTCACGAAAGTTTTTTATTGCCTCTTTCTTATCTCAAATGACCCCAACAGGACCCAAAGCTCTTTTCCACATTATATGCATTAAAGACATTTTAATAAAAGAGTATTTGAATGCTTGTTTTTCCTTGATCTCACCGCAGAGATCTTACTCAGGAATCCAACAGTGGCAGATTAAAAAGCAGCAAACACACCGCTGGCTTCAAGACTCCTTGTCTCATTTCTTAAAAATTATGTATTGTGTTTTGTTCCTTCTGCCGTTTTCTTCTTTTTTTCTTATTATTATAATAATGAGAGAGACAGACAGACAGACAGCTAAATAACTAAATAGATATGGATGGATAGGTGGATATAGTTGGATGGATGGATGGATGGATGGATGGATGGATGGATGGATGGATGGATAGATAGATAGATAGATAGATAGATAGATAGATAGATAGATAGATAGATTGATTATAGATAGAATGATAGAGAGATATAGGGAGAGAGAGATGGATGGATAGATGGATGGATGGATGATGGATATATGATAGATAGATAGATAGATAGATAGATAGATAGATAGATGATAGATAGATAGATAGATATGGATGGATGGATATAGTTGGATATATAGATAGAGAGGGGGGGAGAGAGGGGGGAGAGAGGTGGAGAGAGATATGTGGATGGATGGATAGAGAGAGGGGGGGAGAGAGAGATGTGGATTGATTGATGGATGGATGGATGGATGGATGGAAAAATAGATAGATAGATAGATGATAGATAGATAGATAGATAGATAGATAGATAGATAGATAGATAGAATGATAGCGAGATATAGGGAGAGAGAGATGGATGGATAGATGGATGGATGGATGGATAGATGATAGATAGATAGATAGATAGATAGATATGGATGGATGGATATAGTTGGATATATATATATATATAGAGAGAGAGAGAGAGAGGGAGAGAGAGGGAGAGAGATATGTGGATGGATGGATAGAGAGAGAGAGAGAGAGAGAGAGAGATAGGGGGAGAGAGATGTCGATTGATTGATGAATGGATGGATGGATGGATGGAAAAATAGATAGATAGATAGATAGATAGATAGATAGATAGATAGATAGATAGATAGATAGATAGATAGATAGATAGATATAGATGATAGATAGATAGGTATGGATGTATGGATGGATATAGTTGGATAGATAGATAGATAGATAGATAGATAGATAGATAGATAGATAGATAGATAGATAGATAGATAGGGGAGAGAGAGATGTGGGATGGATAGATGGATAGATAGATAGGATAGATAGACAGAAACAGAAAGATATGTTATATAAAATTTTATTATAAATATATACATGTTATGTTATGTTGTTACGCTATGTTACTGTACTGTATTATATTATATTAGCATATCATATAATATTGATACATATATCTATCTCATCTTATGAAGAGAAGGAAGCATATTTTTCCTCATTAGCTTTCAGCATCCCTGGACAGCTGGCCAAAGAATGAAACAAACAAAAAAGAAAATAAAGAAAAATGAGATGAATTTAATTATTTGTCATTTGTTTTAGTCTTTTTTCTAGGCAAAAGAATCCCAAAATTGAGTGAGTAACTTTACCATCTTACAAGTGAAAATCCCCAAAAATGAGATCTGGATGAACATTTCAGAATTCTCTGATCAGATTCCCACTCAAAAATTTGGACCAGGAGATGGGAATTCCCACAGTGGGGATAGGGTTAGGGCAAAAAAGTCAAAATGGCGGCCCTCCCTTTGTTGAACTCCTCCTCAGAATAGCAGAATAACTGAGTTGGAAGAGATCTTAGTCCAATCCCCTTCTCAAGCAGGGAGCCCTATCTCATTTCAGAGAAATGGCTGTCGAATCTCTTCTTCAAAGCCTCCAATGATGGAGAGCCCACAGTTTCTGAAGGCAAGTAGTTCCCCTGATTAATTGCTCTTCCTATTAGGAAATTCCTCCTTAGTTCTAGATTTCTTCTCTCTCATGGATTATTTTCCATCAGTTGCTTCTCCTCCTACAGGGTTTTCCAATCTTGACAACTTTTAAAGACATGTAAACTTCAAGCCCCAAAATTCCCAGGCACCTTACAGTTGCCAAGATGAGTTTCTTGCCAAGGGTCAAAGCAGGAATCTGGTACTGTTAGTCCTTTTAGATCCAGGACACGCCAATAAAGAAAAGGGTTTTGAAGTGGCAAGGCATTCCACGGTTTAATTTTTCTCACTGCCAGGAAATTTCTCCTTAGTTCTAAATTGCTTCTCTCCTGCATTAGTTTCCATCCGTTACTTCTTTTCCTGCCTTCAGGGGCTTTGGAGAATAGCTTGACCCCCTCCTCTCTGGGGCAGCAACTCAAATATTGAAATACTACTATCATAATACACTCCCCACCCCCCACCCCCAGTCCTGTTCAATGGGGCAAGCATCTTCTTCCATCCTCCACCAATTGCTCCTAAAAGATCCTGCTGAAGAGGAAACAGGACACAGCACGGTGGTTTATATTAATGTTTTAAAATAGCCTATCATTATATATATGTTTGTGTGTGTGTATATTCTAATGGGCAACGGTTGCAGGCCATGTCCTGGGGAGTTTGGAAGTCCTCTATAATTGAAGGAGGCCTGTGGGGACAATTCAGCTTTTTAAAGTTGGGTTCATTTCAGGGGGGGTGGAAGCCAGAATGAGATCCTCTCTGATCCAACGGAGACGACATTCCAAGCGGAAAAATTAGCACAGAGGTCAAGGAAAAGACAAGATGGATGCCACAACCTTCTTACGTCCGTCAGAGTTAGAGCTGGGCCTTGGGACCAATGACCCTTCTTTCTCCTGGGCTGAAGTACCATCTGGACTAACTCTAACCTGTCGTAAACACTTTCAAGCACTTTGCTCATCTTAACAAAGGGGTATCCACCAAACTTGGCAACTTTAAGACTTGTGGACTTCAACTCCCTGAATTCTCCAGCCAGATGGCTGGAGAATTCTGGGAGTTGAAGTCCACAAGTCTTAAAGTTGCTAAGTTTGAAGACCTCTGCGGCTTAACCCATCAATCCTGGTTTATTAATCCTGGTCCACACAACCCACATTGCAAGCTGTTTCTCCATCTAGCTTTGTTTTGCTAGTTCTGAAGGTTCACCACGTCAAACTTGAACAGGGCGAAGACATAAATCTTGA